>CM075811.1:3455922-3587552 GCA_037975025.1 Excoecaria agallocha | reverse complement strand
TTGAGATGCAATTGGAGTTTTGAAATTGATTTACAGGATTTTTGAGCAACAAGCGTTTGAAGCTTTTTAAGTCGTCGCTTTGTGTCGCTGAGCGCGACATCAAACCGTTGCTTTGTGTCACGAGCACGACTTTTATCGCGAGCGCAATATCAAGGAATACTCTTTTAGGCAATTGCTGACTATCGCGAGCGCGATTAAATACCGCGGGCGTGACACTCGTCGCGAGCACGATAATAAGCATTTATTTTCTATCTTTGATACTTGTATTTTATGACTCCAATTGAGATCTAAACTTTCCTAAGCCCTTCTTTAGCTTATGAATCATCCTAAATTGTAAGGATATATTGATATATTCCTTTTTAATTAAAAGGTTTATTTAAAGATAGGAAGTTCAAGATTTTATTATTCAAGTTCAAATTATAGAAGGTATGTGTTTACTTTAATAAAACCATAGTAAAATGATTACTCTTTATGCTATGAAAGAATAGTGCATAGTATTATAAATTAAATTATTGTAATGTGATTTCACAATATGAGACATGATTTATTATACCTGCACTTAAAGACTTGGCTGTGGATAGATAGGCATGCCTATAGGGTTACAGTGCAGCTGTTATAGTCTGACTCTTATGAGTCCATAGTTTGTCTTTACATGAGACCATAGTTCTGGCCTAATGGGTCCACAGATTTGATACCTTATGGTATCCACAGCACGCATTATCCATACCCACAAGAAATGAAGCAGGCACAATTTATATGATGAATACTATGCATATACAGTTTATAATCTTTCATTCTATGATTTAATGGAAGAATCATTCCTTCAAATAGTGCATTTCCTTCATTCATTATTACTTTATTCTTTATTAATGAAGTATATGCAATTTGTGTTATATTATTATTGCATGCTTGGTGATAACCCCTGTAAGTGGTTATCAATATATTAGTTGTTTCCCACTAAGCTTTATAGCTTAGCAAGGGTGTTTATCCGTGTAGGTTCGCAGGATAGGACTTTTGTTCAGGGACAAAGCCAACAATCTCCCAAGTCAACATCAGAATAGGAGTAGCATTTTGATGTATGAGATTAACTTTGCATCTCTTTTTGGTTATAGAAAGATAAATTTGTATTTAAAGGCATGTAATTATTAAGTTATGTAAAGAATAACCAATAGCATGCGAAAGTATCACCCTTAATCGTATATGATATGTATAGTATAAATATATGTATGCTCATATATGCATCATCAACAGATAAATCACAAGATTAATAAGATCAATGAATCTAATTAGTAACAGTAATCAAAATTATCTAGTATAGTCATTACATAAGCGGTCCAGAGTAGCCGAGCATATCACTCAACCCAGACCTCCATAAATCAACCAAAGACTTGAATCACCCGAACTCACAAGCCGGGCCACAGTTCAGTTAAGAACGTGTTTCGAAAATACCTCTATCACGATGGAATAAACAGTTACCACTAATCCACGTTCTCCTCGAGAATCACAGAAAATGGGTTAATGGATGAAAAGAATGGGAATCTCCTCCTATATCTCCTTCAAATGTGCCAACCCCTCTTATAAAAAGAGAAAAAATAGGTATGAAATGACACCTAGTCTTTTTACCATAAATCCACTCTCTTTTACACAGAAATCCTGAATTAACCATCTGAGATTCCCTAGTTGGAAATCCACCGGTCCTTTGTTTCTTTTTTACAGGTGATCGCAAGGAATTTATTGCTCATTTGACATGTCATCAAGCCGAATGATTTGTATACGTGAAATGGCATGATTAAGTTGAATTCTCATGAAAATAACCACATATGTGAGGAATTTATGATTAATAAGCTGGTATGAATGCAATTAAAAGCATAATGTAGTTAATATAATATGATGAGAACAAATAATGGTATAAAAATGTAAAGGGATATGAAATTTGATAACGCTCTTAGTATTCAGTGGGCGATCCAGAACTTTAAAATAGTATGACTAGCCATAGGGTTATATATACCGCAAAAAATTTTGAGTATATGGAGATTTATACCATGAGATATGATTATGAGGCATTATGACAGTATAGCCGGCTCATTGAATGGTATTACTGGAGATGATCTTATACCTTGGTTGTATGCTTACTCCAGTATATTGGATACTCATCCCGCTTATGTAATGACTATACTAGATAATCCTGATTACTATTACTAATTACGTTCATTGATTCTATTAATCCTGTGATTTATCTGTTAATGATGCATATATGAGCATACATACTTTCATACTATACTAGTCATGTATGATTGAGGGTGATACTTTCACATACTGTTGGTCATCCTTACATAACTTAATAATTACAAGCCTTTAAATACAAATATATTGGATGTAACCAAAAGAGATGCAAAATTTATTTCATACATCAAAAATGCTACTTCTATTCCGATGTCGACTTGGGAGATTGTTGGCTTTGTCTCTGGACAAGAGTTCTACCCTGCGAACCTACACGGATAAACACCCATGCTAAGCTATAAAGCTTAGTGGGAAATAAAATAACATGTTGATAACCACTCGCAGTAGTTATCACCAAGCATTCAACAACAATAAAATAAAATGCATTTACTGGATTAATAAAGATATAATTGTATTATTTGATATAATTGTATTATTTAATCATAACAATAATAGATTTCAAACTGTGCATGCATATCATTCATTGCATAAATGGCCTGCTTAAATTCCTGTGGGTGTGGATAACGGGTGCTGGAAATATCCGAAGGTATTAAAATTGGAGATCCATTTAGATCAGAATGGGAGTCTCATGTAGAGACATACTGGAGACTCATAAGAGTCAAACTGGAGCAGCTGCAACTGGAACCCTATAGGCATGCCTAACTATCCACAACCAATTCTTTAAGTGCAGGCATAATATATCATATTTCATATACTGTGAAATTACATCATTATCATCCAATGTAGCATTACCAAATGCCAATCACTATAATATTATGCATTCTCACCTTCATAGCATAAATAAGAATCATATGTTGTAATTGCCTTGAAGTAAATTCATGTATATTTCATTTTGAGTAATAGAAACTCACCTTTCAATTATTAAGCAAGTCTTGCAACAAGGAGATACATATACTGGATTGTTGCTCTATAGGATGATTTATAAGCTTAGGAAAGGCTTAGACAAGTCTATACCCCAAAAGAAATCAAAGAAATAAAATTTTCAAAATACAGGTGAGGGTTACGATTACTAACAATTTCTGGTAACCGTTAGCCCAGACTGGTAATAAGGGTCACGGTTACTACTAAATTCCTAGTAACCGTGAGCTAGTAAACGTGAGCTATGATGCTCTTTGGTTCTGGACTAAAAATGAACTACCTCACGGTTACCAACATTATCGTAGTAACCGTGAAGTAGGGTCATGAACTCGAATCATGGTTACTATTAATTCCCTAGTAACCGTGAGATGGCATAGATTTCGCTTCTGGACCAAAAGTTCATTACCTCACGGTTATTAAGCCTAGGGTAGTAACCGTAAAGTAATGCTACAAAGATGGGTCACAGTTACTATGACACCTTAGTAACCGTGAGCCAGAGCATACTTTTGGTATGGACTGAAGATTTAGGCACCTCACGGTTACTATGAGATTCATGGTAACCGTGAGCCCTAAACTGCCTCGAGACTGATTTCTAGTCTCGACTTCTATACCATTTTTGACCTATAAAACAGCAATTTTAGCAAAAATGGCCTTCAACAAAGTTGTAGGTCTAAATTTATAGTTTCCAAAACACCAAAAATCATCTCAATAGAACCTGTAAATCTTTAGATATTCAAGAAAAACCACAGACTGCTCATGAAAACAAAATAACAGTCACAATCAGATTTCAATACCGATTTTCACTATCAAGCAATAAAAATCAGATTTCAGTCTCTTCTAACAAAATCAAGGTATACAAGTCTAGTTTTTATACCAACTATAATTTCATCATTTGGAAAACTATAGCTCAAGATATGAGCAAAAGTATACAGACTGGTCAAATGATCTTTAAAACAAATTTTCATGTTTTCAACCAAAACTTACATATTTTCAACTCTAAACCCTTCTAAGCTTGAAATCATCCATAAAACACATGAGAGATTCATTCAAGATCTTTCTCATGACAAATCATAAAATACACACACATACAAAATCTAAGTTCCCATACCTTGTTTAAGCTCCATCTACTTTAACTTTAAAGAGTTTCCTTCCCTTTTCTCTTGCTTGATTCTCCTCCTATAAAACATAAGACGCCTCTATGAAAACCTATCAAGCTATTTCATAAACCATATACTTTAAAGAATAAAAGAGTTACCTTAACACCAAAATCCAAATAAAACTTTGCCCCTTTTTATCAAAACTCCAAGAACTTTAGAGAGAGAAAATGAGAGAGAGAGAGAGAGTTTAGGGTTTGAGAGGTTGAAGATGAAGACTAAAGGCCATAAGTTGGCCGGCCATCTCATCCATAAAATATCTTTCTCTCCTTCCCTTCTCATTGGTCCAAATGTCACATAACCATTAAAGTTGCCAATTGGTCCCGTAACTTTCCTTGATTTCTACTATTACCCCAAAACTTTCCCTTTTGCTTTTCAATTAGGTCCTTCTACATGTGTTTACTCTTAATTAAACATGAACACTAATAATTAATTAGTGATAATTCTACTGGGGTATGCTGAGTGGCATTACAACTTATCCGGTTCGTGGTTTTCCCATTGGTGATAAGTAGAGAAAAAATTATAATTTTACATGTAACTAGGGATAAAAAGGTAATTATGACATTAAATATATTATAAATATCAATAAACAATAAATAAGATAAAAAATGAGATTGTTAAGCTAAACAGGAGTAAAATGGTAATTTCGTGATAAATCAGGGATAAAATGATAATTTAAATTTAAAAGGGTGAATAATTAGGTTAAAATAGCTAAACAGACCTAAAAAGGCAAAAATGTAAATAAAAATGAATTTCATGGACTAAACAATAATTTATTGCTCTTAGAAAAATTTTGAGGGACTAAAATATAATTTATGCATTTAAATTAAATTAGAAGTCAAAGAAAGTCAACCGGATCAAAATTGAGGTCAAATTAGTCAAAATTGAGAAAAATCAAACTTTAACGACTTAATTGAAATTCTTTTTATAATTGTGTAAATAAATGAAATTAAGTGAGAAAAATGACTATTAAGGTAATTAAGAATAGATTATAATATAAAAAGAATAAATTTTAAATTAATTTGACAAATAAAATATTTATATGGCAGATTAGTGATTATGCTTAAATTGAGCAATAAAATAATTAGATGTGATTTTATATAAATGCTTCCACCACTAACCGATAAGTTTGTTTAGCGTATGGTTTTATTTTAATTGTGTGCAGGGACAGATATAGTGAAAGAATTTGAAGATTAAGATTGTGGCATGTACATGTGGAAGTCCTTTGACTTTTTGCTTTTGATTGAGTTGTATAAATTATAATAGGCTATATAAATATGTATAAATTTGGCATGTAAATTAAATGATACTATGACTTAGTGAACTTGATGTAAGTGAATGTGTGTGATGGTGTGCCTGAAATGCTTGTGTGAGATTGAATTTAGAAGTGCTGTGTTGTTGATTGAAGTTCCGGAGGTGGAGAAAACTGTTATTGGAAGTGAAATTTGAAATTTTTACAGGTTTGGTAGCATGATAGCATGATTTGAAGCCATCATACTGTCAAAAATTTCATCAAATAATAATAATAATAATAATAATAATAATAATAAAATATTAGAAAATTGAGTAAGAGTAGGGTGTCACAGGAACCCACTCGCTAAAGTATCTCATAAGGGACAATGAATCTTGAACTTAACTTGTCCTTCTTGCCAAATCTCAAAACTTTCTTTCATGGAGATACTTTTAAAAAGACTCTATCTCTACGTGAAACTTTATATCTTTTATTTTCAGATCTGCATAGGATTTCTGGCGATCCATGGCTTCTTTCAATCTAGCTTTAACGATCCAAACTTTTTTTTCTGAATTATGGATCAAGTCAGATCCTACTAGTTTCTTTTCACTCAATTTTGTCCAACACAAGGGAGTTATGCATTTTCTTCCATATAAAGCTTCAAAATGAGCCATTTTTATGATTGACTGTAGGCAAATTTTGTAAGAGATAAATATTTTTTCCAACTGCTACCACACTCTAACGTAGAGCATCGTAGCTTATCTTTCAAAATCTGAATCACCCTCTTTGATTAGCCATCTGTCTGAGGTGAAATGTTGTGCTAAAATAGAGCCTTGTACCCAGAGTTTCTTGCAAACTTTTTCAAAGATGGGAAGTAAACTTGGGATCCCTGTCAGAAATAATGGATGATGGCACTCCATACAATCTCATGACTTCATTGATGTAAATTTTTTCCAGCTTGGTCAAAGGATAATCCATCTGCACTGGTAAGAAATGAGCATATTTGATGAGTCTATCAATGATCACCTATATGGTATCAAGCTTCCTTTGAGTGACAAGCAATCATGTTACAAAATCCATAGTTACACTATCCCATTTCCACTCTGGTATCAAAATAGGATGAAGCAATCTCGAAGGAACCTGGTGCTCTACCTTCACTTTCTGATATATCAGACATTTACCCATAAACTCGGTCATATCCTGCTTCATACCTGGCCACCAATAGTAAGCTTTCAAGTCTTAGTACATCTTGTTACCTCCAGGATGCATGACATAACTGCTATGGTGCACTTTGGTAAGGATGTTTCTCTTCAGTTCTTCCTAATCCGGTACACAGAGTCTTTTCTTATAGGAAAGGCTTCCATCAACATTTAAGGAATAATCTCCTTCACTGCTATCCTTTAACTTATTCATGACAGTCTTCAGTCAATCATCTTCCTTTTGGGTTACTTTCACCTGATGCATAAAGTTAGGCTTCACTTGCATTACAGCTAATAAAGCTACATCTAAAACCAAACTCAAACTGGAATTCATAGCTCGAAGAGAAACAAATACTAATATCAGTCAATAACACTTAACAATCACTTATACATATTCATTTGAAAGCATTTACATTACCTGACATGAATTTTTTGCTAAGTGCATCGGCTACTACATTAGCTTTTCCTAGATGGTAGTCGATAAAGCAATCATAATCTTTAATCAATACCAACTAGCACCTCTGTTTGAGGTTTAGTTCCCTTTGAGTAAGCAAATACTTCAAACTCTTGTGATCTGAATAAATGTAGCATCTTTCTCCATACAGATAATGTCTCCAAATCTTCAATGCAAAAAAAAAGGCTGCTAGCTCCAGATCATGAGTAGGATAGTTCTTCTCATGAGTTTTAAGTTGTTGGGAGGTATAAGCAATCACCTTGCCTTCCTGCATCAAAACGCAGCCTAAACTAGTTCTGAAGGCATCACTGTAGATCACAAAATCTTTGCCTGACTTGGGTTGTGTAAGAATAGGAGCTTCTATTAGTATACTTTACAGGTTCTCAAAACACTCTTGGCATTTGTCAGTCCATAAAAACTTAGTATGCTTCTGTAGCAATCGAGTCATAGGAACTGCAATAGTGAAAAAGCCCTTTATGAATCTCTTGTAATACCCAGCTAACCCTAGAAAACTCTTCACTTTTGTAACATTTTTAGGTGGCTTTCACTGCAAGATTGCATCAATCTTTGAAGGATCCACCTTTATGCCCTCTGCAGATATCACATGACCCAAAAAAGATACTTCATTCAACCAAAATTCACATTTACTAAACTTAGCATACAGTTATTTTTCCCTCAGAGTCTACAAAACAATCCTCATATGCTTATCATACTCCTCCGATGTCTTGGAATCCACTAGGAAATCGTCGATAAAGATCACCACAAACTGGTCCAAATAAGGATGAAAAATCCTGTTCTTGAAATCCATTAAGGCGATCGGTGCATTTGTAAGCCCAAATGGCATGATAAGGAACTCATAATGGCCATATCTAGTGCAAAAAGCAGTCTTGAACACATCTATATCTTTTAATCCCATCTGATAGTAGCCAGATCTCAGGTCAATCTTTGAAAATACACCTACTCCTTTGAGTTGATCAAATAAGTCTTCATACAAGGAATATGGTTTTTTTTTTCTTTATGGCCACTTTATTCAACTGTCGGTAATCAATGTATAGCCTGAGTGTCCCATCTTTCTTCTTTACAAATAGGACTGGTGCTCCCCAAGGAGAAACATTGGATCTAATAAACCCCTTGTCAAGTAGTTTCTGTAGCTGAATCTTCAATTCTTTTAATTCTGCATGTGCCATTCTATAAGGAGCAATGGAGATAGGAGAAATGCTTGGAGCAACATCAATGGAGAATTCCACTTTCCTATCAGATGGTAAGCCTGGTAACTCCTCAGGGAATACATCAAGGAACTCTCTGACAGTAGGCATTTTTGACACCTTTGGACTATCTCTTTTATCCTTCATTGCATAACATATGTAAGTTATGCACCCTTTCCTGATTAATCTCTTAGCAGCAGTAGCAGATATCATATCAAATAAGAAATCAGTTCTCACACCTACCAATGTAATCTCTTGATCATCTTCAATCTTTAAAGTGATCATTTTTCTTTTACAATCAATAGTGGCTTGGTGGGCGGACAGTCAATCCATCCCCAGAATCACATCAAACTAGCGAAAGGAAAATTCAATCAAATTTGCCAGGAATACATGACCTCGGGCACTAATCAGACACCATCTATACACTTTATTCACCACTATACTATGCCCAAGAGGATTACTCATTAAGATATCCTGGTCCAAGCATGCCTTTTTCATCCCTTTATCCTATGTTAAAGTAGTGCTAATGTAGAAATGTGTAGAACCAGGATCTACCAAAGCATGTATTGAATCATATAGCAATACAAATTTACCTACTATCACATCTAGAGCATTCTTTTTCTCTCGGGCTCTGACAGCATAACTCAGGCCTACAGCTCACCTCTAGCCCCAAGATGACTGCCCAACTGGTCTAGAAGCTGAAGTGATAGGGGCAACTCCCCTAACACGATCTTTCAATGTAGAGAACCCAATACCTATTTCTAAAGAATTGGCTAAAATAGTCTGTAATACTAGACAGTCTATGGTCTGGTGGTCTCTGGATCTATACCTAAAGCATGCTTCAGTCAAATATCTGCACTCCCCAGGATGAATCTTACCACAATGGTCATAGGCTACTGTTGTCCCACTGTCCATGTCCTGAGGTGTACTAACTGCTAAAGCAACTGGAGCTCTACCACGAGATGCACTACCCTATCCTCGGCTTGCTGCAGTTGGTGAATGGTCCTAAGGTGCTGGAGAGTCCTTGAACTTCTTACTCTGACCTTCTTTACCACTAGACTATCCTTGTTTCCTTTTTTTATTAAAACATAGACTTTTTGTCAGCCTTTTCTATCCGGATGGCCTCTAACTTGATGGTAGCCTCGACCATGGACCTTAAATCAGGGTATTTCTAGGTTTCAATGATGTATCTAAGCTCTGTATGCAGTCCCCTTTCAAATCTCTGATATAACTTTTCTTCTGTGGATTGGTTTTTATGTAGATAAGCATTGAGGCGCTCAAACTCGTGCTCATACTCTGCCACTAAGTTACTATCCTATTTCAGCCTTCAAAAGGCATTATGCTTAGTTACCTTGTATTTTGATCCAATATATTTCTTTTTAAACTAGGACACAAATAATCCCCAGCTCAACTAATCTACTGGGGTGTGCCTCGTGACTGAATCCTACCATATGAATGCTAGCCCTTGAAGTAAAGCCACAATGCCTTCAAATTTTTCTTCTAGTAGGCTATTTATAATTTCAAATAATCTTTTTATTTTGAATAACCATTCTTCAGCCTAGGTTGGTGTTAGAGGATCACGTCCATGAAAGTTCTCAGCTCCTAACCTTTTTGACTGCTCCAGAATAGGTTTTTTTCTAGGTGGAGGTGGCTGAATCTGTACTGTGGTCTGGGAAGGCTATGCCTGACCTGCCTGCAATCTCTGTTGAATTAGTTTGCCATAAGATTAAGGAAGTCCAGCTGTGAGGGTGGAGGTGGCACTGCTGGAGAAAAAGCCTACTGTTGTGGAGCATCCTGTTGTCCAATACCTATGGATGCCTCACTCTCACCATCCCCCACCTATATGTCTCTGTTTGAAGATATCTTTTCACTATAAAACAAAAAGGAGCAAGTACACATTAGATTTCAAATCACCTTTTTACTGACAATTGGCATGGATATACAGACAAATCATTCACTTATTCCCACTTGAATCTTAGAACCGCTTAAATCATTGCTCTGATACTATAAAATGTAACACCCTTACACTTACGATTTTACTGATTTAAGCGATTGGCCAGAATTTTTTTTTCTTTTCTTAACTTAACACTTACAATCTTAACCATTTAATTCGTTATTACTTAATGCTTATCCATAATTCAAGTTCATAAGTCTATATGGTCTCTAACCTATAACTGTCCAATTTACTGTTTATTTTCCAAAAATTCAATAATATAACAGCTATAAACTTAACTATCCCCCTAAAATGCAAATAATTTCCACAGCCCCTCAGGAGCATAAGAGTTTATAAATAAAATATGTCTCATCCATAACTCAATTTCATTCCAATCACATATAGTTCATCCATACTAGCCAACCACATATTTAACATAAATACAATCATAGTACTATTACAAGCAAATTCTTTTACTTCAACTATATACAAAAATATACATGCAAATACAAAATTATTATTCTTAATCCTTTAAAATTTTTCATCCCATATGTACTACTGCTCCAGATGATCTGTACTTGCACGCAGTAAATTTCACGTGCTAAGCATTAAATATATCCAGTGGTGACTAATAATCATAGTATTTTCCAACATGCATAATTATACTAATTATGCAAAATTTTTAATTATTCTTATCAAAAAGCACTTTTCAAAACTTTTAACAATCTTTTCAATTCAATACTAAAACTTTGGTAAACTTTTTATTTTAGTCCTTAATTTTTTTATTTTATTACAAAAATACCCTTTTTATACATTAATTACAAAATTGCCATTGTTTTTCTTATTTTTACTTCACATTTGAGTTTTGGCATTCAAAACTTCCAATTAGTTCTTGTTTTATCTTTTTATGTAAAATTATATTTTAGTCCCTGAACTTTACAAAAGTTCATTTTTAGACTGTTTGGTCATTAAATTATCATTTTACCATTTATAATCATTTCTTAATTACTTTTACTCATTAAGTATAACTTTTAAAAAAGTTATGATTTTGCCCGTAAACTTTTTATTTCTTTTCAATTGGATCCTTTTTCACTTTAAACTTCACTTTTAGCTTTCTTTTTATACTTTTAACTTATTCTTAGCATAATGCCCCTAGTACAATTCTAGCATAAATTTTCAGATCGGATATATAGGACGTGAACCCTAAAGGGCCATATAGAGACTGAAAAATGACCCCAAAAGACCATTTTTCACAGAACAGATAAAATGACAGACAGATACTATTCAAGATCAATGATCCTACCATATCAAAGTAAGTCGCCATAACTTGCACCACGATATAGGTATCCTTAAGACTAGCCAATTATATTCTGAGCTAGATTTTGACTGTCTAACTATTGCTAATGGCAAAATTTCACTTAATTTCAAATTATTTTTTAGATTTTTAACAGTTTTAATTACTTTTCCAATACAATACATTATCAGTCAATTTTTTTAGTACTTTTTTCACAGTTTGTAAATTATTTCACAATAATTCACTATTTTCTCATCAATTATAAATTATTTCTCAAAAATTTAATATTTTTGCTTAATACATAACCAAAATTTCATCTCAAAGTATTCAATTAATTTTCATAAATTCTATAAAAATTTATGGATATGTTATTTCATGTTTATAATCATTTTATGACTTAATTTCATCAAAATACATAAAATACACATTAATTTCTCTAAGGTAACCATTCGGCCAACATAAGAGGTTCACCATACATAGTCTTTTAAATTTATTTAAGCTTTCTAAAAGGCTTATTCAAGGTTTAATTACACTAATCTAATGTCAATTTTAATTTTACACACTTTCTCTGATTTTTTCCTAAGTTACATAAAGGAAAAATCATGCAATTTAAGGAAAATAGAAGGATTTATTAGTCACTAACCTTTTTCTTTGACTTATGCTTGCCTATGCTTCCTTTTTCTTTCCTTTTGCCTTGGAACCTTGAATTTTTCTTTGAAAATCTACCATAGCCAAAATTTAAACCCATCAAAACCATAATCATTTGATCTTAAATGCTCAAAATAACCACATAAATGAAATCTAAGCATCCAAAAACACTAATAAGCACCCTTAAACAAATTTAAATTCTTGAATTACACATACCTTAATTTGATACCTAACATTATCCCACTTTATTTCTTTTGATTAACTTCTTTTAATCAAAGGATAAAGGATTAATTAATCATCTAAAAGCGTATATTTACAGCTAAGATTCATAGATTTAAAAAGAAAAAGGGAGAGATTTGGAAAAATTTTGAGAGAAAGAGAGACAAGGGTTTGGCTATGAAAGAAGGAAGAAATGACTGATAGAGATGATGAAAGTTGGCCAAAATATCTCTCTCCATCTGATATTTAAGTTGGCTAAATGGTTGGGCTTTGGTCCAACCCAAGCCCACCAAATAAAGCCCAAAAACCCAAAATAAAGCCCATAAAGTTATTCTTCTATAATTCTCTCTCTTTTCAAATTCAAATCACTCCAATTTCAATTTCATAATTTTTATCATATCAAAAATAGGCTATACATAATATTTTATCCCAATCGGAGTTTGTTATTAGTCCAATTCAATCAGATTTGTTCGATTCAACCAATACCGATTTTACCAAAAAATTAACTTTTTGCAATCAAAATAATCTACACATCATTTTAGGTATGTGTGCAATATTTAAACTTCATTTGCTATTTTTAACGGCTCGATCAAACCTTGGTCAACTAGTTAACCTAAAATTAAATTGCTTCATTTTTCGTATTTTTTTTATTTTTGAAGACTTATTTGATCTCAAATTCACTTCAAATTTCAACTTCGAACTACCTATGATCAATATTTTTTGATAGTCAAATAAAATATTTTTAATCTCGGTGTGTACTTTTCAATTCGAAAATAATATTTACGGTTAACCCGACGTTCAGGCCATTACAAAATATACAACAGTTCGAATGATGATATGGAGAAAGAAGAGGAGTGTAGTGATGATTATAATTGTGATAGCATGGCTGATAAGGGGATTTATGTGTTTATCGAATAAGGTTTACTTAAACTAGAAGTTTTTGATCAATTGAAAACTAAACTGGCGAAATCATAGAGGAAGTCGATAGTTGTTCGACTGTTAGGAAAACCTATCACGTATAGGGTTTTATGTAATAGATTGGATTCTCTTTGGTCTTCTAAGGAACATTACAAAGTTATCGATCTGGATAATATATAATTATTTTTTGATTCACTTTGATTTGTCAGATGATTACATTAATGCGTTAATAGGTAGACCCTGGACTATAATGGGACACTATCTAATTGTACAACCTTGGCAACTAAGTTTTTCCACTGATAATGATATTTTAACATATTCTATGGTATGGGTTTATTTTCCTTTTTTCCCATTGCATTAGTATCATAATCGTATCTTTCGTTAGATTGGTGTTAGCATTGGTAAGATGGTGAAAATTGATTACAATACCTCTAACCAAAAATGTGCTAAGTTTACCCGTATAGCTATCGAATTGGATCTCACCAAACCTCTGATTTCATAAATCCAGATTAATGATAAGCTTATTAATTTTGAATATGAGGGGCTTTATAAGATTTGTTTCTTATGTGGTAAATATGGGCCTCTTAAAGACCAATGCTCACATGTGTGTAACAATGATACGATCGCTAATGGAGACCTTTCAAATGTACTTGTAATGGCATAGGAGGACCATAGTAGGAGGATAACTGAAATTGGGAGTGTGGGATAAAAAATTTAGGCCATAGATGTTAGTTTAATGTAAAGTGAAGAAGTTTACGGAGGCTAGCAATGCCAAAGGGAATAAAATAGGTGAGAGAAGGTATAAATTAATAGGGTCTAGGTTTATCGCTCTTAGAGAGTTAAACGAAGATAAAGGTGGATAGAGGAAAAATCCTGTTATAGAACAAAGTTTTCAAGCACGAAGTGATGTTGTTTCCCAAAAGAAATCTTCCAGTTTGGGACCAATGCTAGAGGGAGGGTAGCAATCTATCCAATAAACAAGTTGATGGTAAGTGTGGAGTAAATATAAGAGATAATGTTTTGTTTGATGTTAATACTAGCATGTCTATAGAGCTTGAGAATAGGATTGATGGTGGAATTAATGTAACATGAATTGTTCAAGGGGTAGTCTATAAGGATTTGGTCAGGAAAGAAAATATGGATGTTAATCTGAAAGATACTGGTTCGGATGGTCTGAGATTGAAGCTGATGAATTCAAGTATGGAGGGAAGTTCGGGTTTGGTGGAAGGAATGAACCTCGTGTTTGAAATTTTATATCCTACTGCCTACACTACGGTGTTAGTTTCTTATCCCAACCACTCAAAATCTAAATCAGATGTTTTTATTAAGGGTAGAGTTTATCATCAAGGGATTAAGATCAAAGGTTGTGCGTAAGGTGGTAACAAACCTCCCGATAAAAGAAGATCAAAGAGCATACGTGACTCGTCTCTATCCAAGGGATGAAGTAAAAGTAAGGAGATAGTTCTCAAGTTAAATGAAGCATCTAAGTTGCTTTATGATGTGATCAATGGAAATAATGCTAGAAAGTTTTCCAATTTGGTTGTAGAGCTAGAAGGTTAGATACCAGCTGTTAATGGTGGTCTTAATAATTGAAATTAAGTTTTATTTATAAGTTTGGTTGTGTTTGTTATTAATTTATTTTCTTATTTATAGATGTGTAAATCATGTCTTGGAATTACCAGGGAGTTGGCTTTAAGAAGTTTGTGATTCATGCTAGAAACTTAGTAAGAATGTACAGACCTTTTATTTTAATTTTGCTTGAAACTAGGATTAGTGGGAGTTCTGCTAATAAGTTAGTTAGGAGTTTGGGTTTTAATCACTCTTTTAAGATGGAAGCTAATGGCATTTCAGGGGTATTTGGATTCTTTGGTCTCATGAGTTTGATATTGAGATATAAGAGTTTACGTACCAATTCATTTATTTGAAAATGGGTCAGACTAATAGATACCAGTTTATGTTAACGGTAGTTTATAGGGATCTAGCCTAGGTTCGAAGGAGGAAATTATGGGAGGATTTAAAAGCATTGGCCATTAATATTTCAGCTCCTTGGGTTATGCTTGGTGATTTTAATTGCTTTTTGTTTGCCCATGAAAACTTGAGGGGCTCTTTATGGGGAAGCAAACCTTTTCAGTTGTTCACGCAATTTATGAATATTTATGGTATGTCAGATATAGGGTTTTCAGGTCTGAAGTATTTCTGGAGATGTGGCACGGTAATAGAGAGGTAAGATCAGCCTCTTTCTTCCCCCTTCATAGCCAAAAACTCCATAGCCATATCTTTCTTAAATTTTTTCAAGTTTTCTTTCTCTTTCTCTCTTAATCCAAGCATCCTAAGTGGAGTTATATCTCCCTAGATGATTTTTTAAATCTTTATTCCTTGATTATAGGAAGATAAGTAGAAGAAAATAAGTAAAAAAATATAGGATATCAAATTAAGGTAAGTGAAAATCAAGATTTTAATTTTATTTAAGAGTACCTAAAAGTACTTTTAGGTGATTAAAGTTCATTTATATGATTAATTTAAGCATTTGAGATTAGAAAAGTGGCATTTCTTATGATAAAAAATTTATGGTAGGTTCTCCAATTGAGGGACAACCATCCAAGGCCAAAGGTAAGGAGAAAGAAGCTTAGAGGACCTAAAGCATATGAAAAAGGTTAGTGGCTATTAAATCCATATATTTTTCTTGAATTAGCATGATTTTCCTTTATGTAACTTGGAAAAATTAGGAAAAAAATGCATGTATAATTGAAATTAAGCTTAGATTAATGATCTGGAACCTTGAATATGGCTATTTGAATACTTAATTTGATTAGAAAGGTGTAAGATAGACAACCTTACTTAGACGAATGGTACCCTAAAGAAAATCAAAGTATATTTTGTGTATTTTTGATATTTTATGCCATAAAATAAACCTAAAGACGAAATATTATGTTCATAAATTTTTATAGAATTTATGAAAATTATTTAAATATTTTGGAGGAAAAATTAGATTATGTAATAGGTGAATTTGTTGAATTATTATGAAATAATTCACTAATTGAGTGAAAAATGGTGAATTATCGTGAAATAATTTACAAACTGTACAAAAGTATTGGAAAAAATTGAATGAATGTTGTACTGAACTGAAAAAGTGAATGAAAATATCATAAATCTGAAAAGTGAACTCAAATTAATTGAATTATTGCCTTTAGTACTAGTCAGATGGTCAAAATCTAGTTCGGGATATAATTGGCTAGCCATAGGAATATCTATACCGTGGTGCAAGTCATGATGACTTATTTTGCTATGGTAAGATCATACTGATCTCCTATAGTATCTGCTCTATTTTGTATTCTATTATATGAGAAATTATCATTTGAGGTCATTTTTCAATCTGTACCGTGATTCCATTGGATTCACATCTTGTACATTCGATCTGAAAATTTCTGCTAAAATTATACTAGGGGAATAATGATAAAAAAATAAGTTAAAAGTGTAAAAAAAGATAAAAATAAAGTTTAGAATGAAAATGACATAATTGAAAAGAAATAAAAAATTTAAAGCTAAAACGTTAATTTCCTCAAATATCGAATTTAATGAGTAAAAGTGATTGTACTGTCTAAAAATGAACTTTTGTAAATTGGAATGACTAAAATATAATTTTGCATGAAGAAGTTAAAATAATGACCAATTTGTAATTTTGCATGCCAAAAAATTGAATGTGAAGTGAAAATGAGTAAACTAGTGGCAATTTTATAATTAAAGCATAAAAAAGATAATTTTGTAAATAAAATAAAAAATTAAGAACTAATTGAAAAATTTATCAAAGTATTGGTATTGGGTGGTTTGAATTGACTGTTAAGAACACTGACAATTATATTTTTGATATAAAATTTAATGAATTTGGCATAATTTTTGCAATTATGCTTATATGGAAAATACCTTGATTTATAGTCACCACACAGCATATTTAATGCTCAGCACGTGGTGTTTACTGCGTGCAGGTATTGAAGAAAGTTTGGAGCTATAGTACGCAGAGGAGAGAAATTTTGAAGGAAAGGAAATTGTTAGAAGTTATTATTTTTGGTATTAGCATGTATATATTTATTTGAAGTTGAAGTGAAGAAGTTATATGTAATTGAACAGTATTGTATATATATGTAAATATGTAATTTGATAGAAAATGAATTGAGTGATGTGTATGGAAATGAGAATGAATGGTAATGTATATGTATATAAGTTATTTATAAATTGTTGTTCTCCTGAGGGGCTGTGGATTATTTGATATTCAGGTTAGGTAAGCAAGTTTTTAAGAAATTATATTGCAGTAATTTTACAAAATAAATAGTAAAATTTGGATAGTTATAGGTCATCGACAAGTTAGAGTGGTAATCATGAATAATGAAAAAGAAGTGGTGATAAATGAACTAATTGGTTAAGTATATAATTTAAGAAAAAAATTTGGTTTAATCGCTTAAATTCATAGGACTGTTATAGTAAAGGTATTACATATTTGCCTTGCACGATTTCTCCTATATGGAATGTGGGGATTCTATTCTGATCTGATTATCCGAGACTATCTCATGATCAACTTTGATGTGTAGAGTTTGGGCACATTTTCCTTGCAATAAATTATTTGTGTGAGTATGTGCAAAAAACTATGTATACACAGTATATATGCAGAGTTCAAGTACAGGTGCACAATCATGTATGTGAATTATATGCGACGAGTGCCACACGTGTGATGTATGCAAAAAGTTGCTTGCCAAGAAGCATCTAAAATTTAAAATCATTGCAGCTTATCAAATGCTTTGAACTTGAATCTTTTTCATCCTTGAATAAGTTAAATGGACTACATTCTTAACTAGTTTAATCTCACCAAGAGAAATTAAAAGGCCACTTTCAATGAGGGAACAAAAAGATAGGCATGCTAATACCAAGGCCTATTAGACCAGCACATAAGCACGATGTGTACTAAGCAAATTCTATGTATATGTGTGTTAAAGGCTAAAACACAATTTTATTTTTTAAAAGCAAATTTTGGATGCAAATTTGGGGAAGATGTTCAACTTGAATGCATAAATACATTCATGGCTTCTCACTTAAAGCTCAAAAAATACCATATGCTTCTTCTTACGTACCAAATCTTACTAGAAGGTCATCTACGCTAGATTGGATAAGACATAATCTAGAATCAAGAGGTCTTACATGGATTGTAATGTTAGGCTTAGGTGAATGACTATCAAGAAAGGATTAAGTTACTAGAGAAAAATGACCACTATGTTTCCTTAACTGATGGGGAGACTATTTTCTATCCCTTTTTCCCATTACCTAAGGTTTTTTTTTTCAAATTTGGCTCTGGTGATTAACTGATCGGGGAATGTTTGTCAGAACGGTAACTCAAGGTCTTACTTTCCTTTTCATTTTTTTGTTTCTTGCTGTTATGAGGTTGATTTCAAGGATTTCCCATTCCCGCCTTCTTTCTTTTCTTTATTTTTTTCTCTTCTTTTTTTCTTCTTTATTTTTCTTTTCTTTATTTCTTTTCTTTTTTCTTTTATTTTTTTATTGTTCTGCAAGCTTATTGCATCAAATAAGTTTGATTCCCTATGGGTGAAATTTATATAAAGAATTGGTAAAGATTAATCTTTCCTATTCTTGAAATATGAGAAATAAGTTATTTTTCCACAGTGGTCACCTTCCTAAGGAGAAGCAAAAATTATTTTAAGTTAATGGATTATGTCAATGTGTATAATAATGAAATAAGCATGCATTCAACATTCTTGAAATAAAAGCTTAAGGGGCAAGCAAACGACTATGAAGTCTGGGTGAGAGAAAGTCATTTAGAAAGCTATATAAAGAGTGCTATCTAAATCATTTTCTAGATTATGTCTCACACCAGGATCACTTTTATGAGTAATAAAAAAGGTTCCAATGCTCTTTCTGAGTTTTACCTAGTCTTCTTATTTGCAAACAATTTTTTCTATTTTAAAAAATTGGCTTGAGGTGTGTAAAATTTAAAAATTGCATGATATAACAAAGGATTTTATGCAATTCAATATATAGAGATAAAATGTACCTACCTCCTATTCAGCTCATATTTGAATGAAACATATATTTCTAAAGTTAAGGTCAAACCCATTCACAGTTAAGAATCACTAGAATGAAATAAAATGTCAAATTGAAAGTAAATTAATAAAAAGTAATTATGTTGTCACTCTACACATTACTTGGCAAGAAAATAAATTAAACTTAAAGCACAAGTTGCTTTAATTGTAAGTACTCTCTGTATTTGACAAAAGCGACAACGTTGTGGTGGTCATTGTGAATGTATCAAGGAGATAATGACCTTTTAATTGAAATTGGCAAAAGAGATGATGCAGCAACAATCGTCTCACTTGCAATTAGGAAACAACTATCCCTGAGTTCACGTTCGGGAAAGGGAGATGGTCTTTGAACCTGAGACTGGTAAAAAATGATTATGTTAGAATCCTGAGATATAACCTGATGAGACAAATTAGGCTTAAAGCCCAAACTATTTTAATGGGGGTACTTTCCCGAGATTGATGAAAGAATGGCCTTGCCACAATCATCCTAACTACATTAGGAAGGTGGTAACCCTCGAGTCATTTAAAAAAAATAACACCATGGCTAGTTTTGAATGTATCAGGGAGGTGATGATCCTCAAACCTGTAAATTAAAAGAAAATTACTTTAACCTTGGCATACTTTGACAAAATAAGTTAAGCCATAAATACTCCATAAAATTAGGTAAAGAATGATGCCATGGTCATCTCGAATGCACCAGATAGGTGATAATCTTTAGACTTGTAAGAGAAAAACTTTATCAGAGTCTTACCAAGATAAGCTAAGTTAGAAGTACTTCCTGAAGTTGGCAAAAGGACAACATTGCAATGACCGTTGTAGTGATGTATGGGATTCTTAAGCCTACAGGCTTTGCAATGATGGCCTAGGTGAATTCTTGGGGTAAGGATGGGGGAACCGACTTCCACTTTACATATCGAATTATGCATACGGTAACATATATAAAATATTATATGTAAGGTGTATAAAAATGCATGCAAGCATGCAAAAATGTATGCATGAAATGCATCAGCCTATACCATAGGTGGTTAAGGGATGCCATATCAAATGTGAGGTGGCTGATGATCCACATACGTCTTCCTTACCGATCCTGGTCTCTAGGCAAGCTTTCTCTTGTTATTTACCCCTAGTTTTTTCTGCTTTGTCTTCTTTTTGAACTCTCTTATTATCTTAGGGGAAATTTCGTTGCTAAAAAAATAGCAATCGCCGGATTAGCAACGGAAAATAAATTTTTCGTTGCTATTTTCCGTTGCTAAATTGTATTTTTCTTGTAGTGGATTAGGCTCTTAAAAGCCATCAAATCCCCTTAATGAATATCCCAAACGGAATAGGATTAAGGAAATTTTTTTCCTAGGTGTTCTCCCCTGTTTTATGGTGCAGAATAGCAATTTTGGAGTGAGTTATGGATTTGGTCCTTGAGTCAACTCACGGACTCGGTCAGTGAGTTAACTTTGACTTTTTTCCTATTTTCTCATCCTACTGATTTCTAATTCAAAATATTTTATCATTTTTAGATACGAAGATAATGTTTTTTCAATCATATATCTTCTAGATATTTGTTCCCCTATGTTTTAGTTTTTCAATGAATTACAAATCACTCAATTTGGATTTATAGATTGAGATTTGTGGTTAAAATACTAATGACTGCTCCTAAAATTTTTCAAGGATAGAATTTGTATTCTAACTTTGAAAAATCACTAGGAACAATGGGTTCAAAATTAGATCATTGTCTCTTCATGAAAGTTTCTCCAAAATAAGTCTAGTTTCTATACAAATTGAATCCATCTCAATATGAGCTCTACAAAGAAAGTTATGCCCGAAATACTACAAGCTAATCCATATATAGGGACAAATTCAGGTCATTAGGTGCTGACAATGCAATTTGGTTACCATGCAATTCGCAAATGTTCTCTATTGATTCAACATATAATCTCCTTATCCATGCCACAGGTCCTGAGTTAGAGAAGAAGTGGGATCTTTGTTGGGGGTGGCAAGGTCCTCAAATAATTAGGGTGTTCCTTTGGTTAACTATGTGGGATAAATTATTGACTAACGAAGAGAGAAAGAGAAGATATTTAGCTCAGTCGAATGTTTGTCCTATTTGCGATGCTGAGCCAGAAACAGTTCTTCATATTTTGAGAGTCTGCCCTTCGATGAGAAATTATTGGCGTGCTTTTATTGCTGGGGAATGGTTTGAAGGGAATTTGTCACTTGATCGCATGATGGGCAAGGTTAGCTGGAATCTCCTGTTTGGGTATATCGGCTGGTTCTTTTGGAAATGACATAATAAAAAGGTTTTTAATAACAACAAGATCCCATGATCGATCAAGAAATAACTTATCTTTTCTTCGGTTGAGGCATTTGCAAAAGCTAACTACAACATGAATGCTATGAATAGGAATTATGGTGGCAAGAGAGAGATCATGGTAGGTTGGAATCCTGCCCCGCCAGGCTAGGTAATTCTCAATATCGATGGTACTTTTCGTGGCTCTATAAGGCAAGCAGCGTGTGGAGGCTTGTTGCATGATTCAATGGGTAAATGGGCGGGTGGTTTTTCAGCCTTTGTAAGCGGTGATAATGCTTATTATGCAAAAATTTGGGGGTGCTTTTAGGGCTTCAGGAAGCTTGGAAGAGAAAGTGGAGAATAATTCATTTTCTTGTGGATAATAGAAGCGTTGTTTCAATGCTTAAGGACAATGTTGAGGTTTAACCTTCACATAGACCCATCATTCTTCGCATAAGGGAGCTTCTTAATAGGGAGTGGCAGGTGGTCATTTATCATAACTACAGAGAAGCTAATGTTGCGACGGATTTTCTTGCGAATTGGACTTACGATCAGGGAGTCTTGTTCCCTAGGTTGATTATTGGATGACTGGTTCCAGTTGTTTTGTTTCTTCTTCTAAAAAAAGTTATGTTCCATTTTACCAAGAAAGAGAAATATTTATCAGGAATAGCATTTTATGGCGCCTATTTTGAATGAACTCTTGTGAAAACGGCAGCGTTTCAGCACACGTGAGGATCTATAGAGCGTGAACACCTCTTTATTCTACATCGGATAAGGCTTTTTACTTCTCCTCCGCCTCCAGCCTGCCACTAAAACCAGTGCTAACATGGCTTCTGTCTATTTACTCTGTCCATTTTTCCTCATTTCTTCCAAAATATAGTTTCCGACTGCGAAAATATGGGTTCCAAAATTCTCCCTCAGATATCTCCAGCTTCAGCTTACAGAAATATTTATGCTTTATTTCCTTAATATGTTGTCCACGTTTAGAATTTGCAGGCGATAGTTGCGATTCCGAGGAACCCCGCTCCGTCTCTTCCTCTAAGGACACTACGGTTTTCCGCAACACTCAATCGCAGTTCCTCCCTCAATTGGTTTTCCCAGGTTTCGGTTTCTCGGGGTTTGTCAAATTCATCCAATCTCGACGCAATAATCCCCGCATTTGCTAGACATAGGCTTGTACCGAAAGCAGAACCGGAGGAGTCGCCAGGTGGTGAGGTGGCAGATGAGAGTGTACATGCCGAAGGAGAGATAGAAGAAGCAGGAGTAGAAGTAGCTTCTGGAAATGATGAGGTGAAGGCCGAAGGGAAAACTAAAGAGCCAAGAAAGCCAATAATCAAACTTGGAGATATAATGGGGGTACTGGAATTGCTTCATCTCTTTTTTTAATTTAAAAATTGTAATATTTTTTTTAGTTTTTCTATAAGGAAATTCTTTTTGTAGATATTGAATAAGAGAGCAATTGAGGCATCAGAGAAGGAAAGGCCAGTTCCAGATATCAGGACTGGAGATATACTGGAGATTAAATTGGTAATTGCATTTCCTATTTTTATATTTTGGGAGTTTTTATTGATAATGTGTTTCTCATATAAACTTAGTATCTTTGAAATTTGTTTGCGTGGTTCACTTACAGGAAGTTCCAGAAAATAGGCGTAGGCTGTCCATCTATAAAGGAATTGTAATTTCAAAGCAAAATGCTGGCATTCACACTACAATTAGAGTGAGAAGAATCATTGCTGGCGTAGGGGTTGAGATTGTATTCCCTCTGTGAGTATTATAATCACTCTCCTTTGTTATGTCCATTTCCAAGCAATCTATATTTATATTAGTCCTCCGTTCAGATGAGAGACTTTAAGTCAGAAAATGAAGATCAGTTTCTGATGTTGTTCATTAGAGAGGAATATCATGAGCTGATTTTTGTCATCTTATTAACGTAGATTGCATTAATATACATGATAATATGGCTAGTAATTGATGATTTATTCATGCTCATTCTTGACCTTTATACTTGAGTTTTTAGGAGCATCCATAACAGCAGCGTATCCGATGCTCTCGAAGCATCAACAGTAGTTAGAGTAGAATTTTGCAATTGAGAATTTATATCTGTCCTGCATTCTAATGCTGAGAATATAAGCTAAATGAGTTTAAAAATCATGAGTCTTTACTGATGTTTCCAATGATTTTTAAGTTGTTTGTTTCTTTGTTAGAATGATTAAATTTTTGTATCGTCATCATCATTTTCTCTTTTTGTATTTCAGCTACTCACCAAATATCAAGGAAATAAAAGTAGTCAAACACAGGAAGGTTAGGAGGGCTAGGTTGTATTATCTGAGAGAAAAGCTTCCCAGGCTGTCCACATTTAAATGAAAAATGTGGAGAGAGTTGGTTTTCAGTTCTTTTCCTCTCCAAAATAGCGTACTGACTGCAGAAATGTTGTAAGAACTAAATTTCCATGTATCCATTTTATTTTTATTTCTTTTTTTGTTTTATGCAAATTTTTGGATATGCCAAAATGACACCATATAATGTATTAGTTTTTGTACTTGTTAGTTTTGGCCATCAAATATTTGTGGTTTCAAGCATTTTATTACTTTAAATAATCCCATCTTCAAATATGGTTTTACCCATCTGGGCAGACGAATGATTCTTGCATTGGTTTGATTATACTTTCTTTCTCGTTGGTTTTATTGTTTGCAAGTCTTTATGGTATGGGAGAATCTGGATGCAATGTTGACTGGAAAGGATGGGGTGACAGGTATCGAAGCCTGGGCACTTGGGAGGCTTTCAAGAATCTCAGCAGTTTAGGTTATAGGTTGCCATATAAAATTTTCTTAGGCTTGAACTTTTAGGAGTTAGAAACTTGTTGGTGAGGCATTTGTGTTTTGGCTTGGCTTAGTTGATTGTGTAGAGTTTATACTTTTTAGTTAAAGCATGGATTTGGGAAGGATGCTTGGCGATTGATAATTCTATGTATTTATTTATTTATTTTTTAAATCTCTTAGCTATTAGGAAGAGAAATTCTTTTCACAAATTACTAGCAATTTAGATTCAATTCTTCATTTTTTGCTCACATTGAAAAACAGCAGTACAGCACTATATACAGAATTTATGATCTGTAAAAAATGATACAACCTGTAATGCAACATAATCAGTTGCAGAACAGTTGGGCGCCACTCATTGTTCTTTTCTTTCCATTCTGATTTGCTCATTTGTGCTTTTCCCATTCTTCTGATGTTCATTCTCACTTGTTGCCTAAACTAAGTATATTCCTTTTATTGATGTGAGATGATGGTTATCAACTAACAAAATCATTAGACGATATTATGGCTACTAAAAGATAGATTAAAATAACAGATATTTAAAGTTGGTGGAAATAGCAAGCAATGGTGTTGACTTTGACATGCAGAAGATTTGTGATCTGGAACGAAGTGAAAAGGTATTCATACATAATTCATGGTGAAGAGGGCCCTAAACTTGAATGTTGCATTCGAGTGCATCCATCTTCTATCTTATTTTAATCATAATGTCTCTTGGGACGCAATTAAATTATTTGCTATCTTAATATTGTATGTATGGTGTAGCTTTGACATTTTCCTTGTGTTTAAGTAACCATTTAAATCTGTGTTTAAGTATATTTCTTTTTATCATTCATTCATTTATTTGTTTTTGCTTTCGTGTCTTGAACCATTTGCAAGTTAGATCGCGTGTCACCAATCTTAAACTTGGGAGTTGCATTATCTAAGTTGATGTTTCCAGGTTTACAGGACTAGGTAAGAGTCTTCTGGGAATTTTAATTATGTAAAATGCCTACTTCACGCTCTTCTTATTATTTCTTTTGAAAGGAATGCCCGTCGAGCATTTTCTGTTGAATGGCATTCTCACCCTTGATATCGATGAAAGGCCGCATGGATTTTGATGTTTTATGTTGGTATCATATGTGATGGAGCTTTTATTATTATTATTATTATTATTATTATTATTATTATTATTATTATTATTATTATTATTATTATTATTATTATTATTATTACAAATTTTGGGGTGGAATTCTTTAATATATCTTTAGGAAATGACCTATATTATCTCAGCAGCAACAAAGGAAAGGCGATTGCACATTTATCAAAAGATTTGGTACTCCATTAAAATTAATAGGCAGCACTTAAGAACATGAATTGTCCAGTCTCCTAACCTCTTCCAACTTTTAGGGGTAAGAAATGTAAATCGTGGTTTCTTCATTTGTTCAAAGACTTTAGGATTTCTGAAACTCATTTTGCCACATTACTACTTGGTTAATTTATAAGCTACCAGATCAATTACTATAATTAAATTGTATTTCAATTAATTTGGATCTGCATTGAGCACGTATACAAAAGGAGCATAATGTTTATATTAAAAATACTTAATACCCAAAATTCAGATTTAAAACGTTTGATTAAAAGTGAATTTAAGACCTTATATAAAAATAAGGGAGTCCGTAATTTTATTTTTCATTAGAAAAATATAAATACAAAGCCTTTCATGAACAAATGCTCTTTTTTTTTTTAATCGCAATAGAGAGACATAATATTATGATTTTAAAGGTGATTACAACAAATGGAACTCAAAAGTTATTCTATTTTTAATTAATTCGTGACAATCTGAAATTAAATAGATTAAATACGTCCACGTAAAAAAAAAAAAAAAGGAGAAAACATTGGTGTTTTAATTACAAGAAAAGTTACTGCAAACCTAAATCTTTTGAAGTTATTGACGTAAAAAGACTTTAATTCTTAAAGGAAAAGTTTTTTTCCTCGCTTCCAACGATATCAGATGTGAAAATGGCTCATCACCAAAATTTTGTTTACAATTTATAAAAAAAAATATAAATTAGTATTAAAAAGAAAAACACCCCATAGTTATATATTTATGTAGATCCCACATTCCAGACTATAGGGGTTTTCATGGGTTGGATTGGGTTAAAAATTAAAAAAAACCAACCCAAATCAATATAGGTGATTTGAGACGGTTTGGGATGATTTTTTTGTTATAATTTAAAATAGTTTGGGATGATTTTAAAATAATTTGAAGTAAATTAACTATATACTAAAAAACTTACAAAAAAAAATAATAAACAAAATAATAATTACATTAAATTATAAATAACACTAAATTTAAATAATACATACTAAATTTAAAATTAATAAATATTAAAATTTATATACAATAAATATTGTATTGAAATATAATATTATCAGTCAAATATTATTTTCATCCATGATAAATCTGTAATAAAATAAATATTAAATATAATATTGAAAATACAACCGAACCACAACCCCGAGCAAACATGAACAACAAAAGTCACCAAAGCAACAAGATAAAAGACATATAAGAAAAATTATACTTCAACGTTTTCGCCTTTAGTGTTTAATTTAAAAAGACTATAATATAAGCAAAATATATTATTAAGACATAGCAATTGATCCTATTTACAAGCATGTAAGAAGAATTAAATTTAAACCATCACATAGCTAGTGATCCTATTTACGGCTCAATTATTGCAGTTAAAGTAAAGCATTACCCACAAATAGGGACCTGATTCTCATCATTGCCATTAGTCCCCAATAATTGCCGACAAAACTTGACGTAAAGTCTAAATACAAATTTACTACTGCGTGCTTTACCTTGTCATTTCCTTGACAGGTTAAACAATCTGCATGGAACATCTAATAACTATTGCATAAAGAAGTTACCTGGCAAAAGAGCCGATGCAAGTCCAACTCCCTTCCTCCAATAATCGGAATCCTACAATAAGAATGCAGAAAATGTCAATAATATTTAATTTCAAACTGCTTAAATATTGATTCACAACAGCGTTGTCTTTATGATACAAAAACTTATTTATATACATTTTATTCTATTGTAACATTATTATTAAATCAACCTGTTTCCAAAAAAAAAAAGACTTATTAAGATTATAATTATTACATCAACTTTCAGAAATTTGAATCTTCTTTAATTTCCAGTCTGTAGCTACTTGGAAATTTGGTATTACTGTTCACCATTATTCATAACTTACCAATTGAGATGCAGGAAGAATTCAAGCAAAATGCAAACTAATCTAAGAAACAGCAAGGCATTTTAAGTAATGGTGAAACTCAGGAAAAAGAGAGAGAGAGAGAGAGTAAATCCCAGAAAACCAAGTAACTCAAGCAAAATGAAGAAACAATAAGGCATTTTTAGCTTAATAAGTAAACATGCAAATGCAAAATTTTCTAAGAAACAAAAAGTAAAACACTGATCAGATTGAATATTATCCAAAATTTATTTCTTTTCAAAGTAAAATACTAAAACAGAGGCCAAGAACACCAAAGAAACCAAATCAGCTATCAATTTCATAAAAAAAGAAAAAGAAAAACAAATATTAGGAGAGTGGGAAGCGGAACTCAAAGAGGAAAAGGAGAAGGAGATGGGCATCGCATCGGGTGGCAGCACACAAAGAATAACATCCATATTCCAATGCATAAAAGTTATTTTGATAACACCCATATTCCAATGCACAAAAGTTATTTTCTAGAATTCAACGTTTTAGCTTATGCATTTTGATTGTGGGCTCATACCACAAAATCAACCTTTTTCTGTGCAGAGCCGCACGCAGTAAGTATTACCTCAACCTGATTCTGCAATGAATGGACATAATTGATTATCTCCTCTAGCATTACTGCCATTCCCATTGACTGTGAATTCAAAAACCCATGTCAAGATTTATATTACAATTAATAAATCAATCAAAATATGCTTATTTTTTTTATAGTAAGTACCTTGTGGCATCCAGGAACCAGATCTTGTAAATATCTTAACCTGTTATTAATTTTCTCTCTTCTTACTTGACAAAAAGAATTAATAGTACTAATTACAGCTCAAATCTTCATTTATTGATTAATCAGAAAATTAATAGTACTATGAAGAAAATTAATTACCCCTTCTGCTATACTATGACTATCAGTAGCTTGGCCTCTTTTTGCTCTTACATGAATCACTTGGTCTGCTTCGTCCACTTCTTTCTCTTTGTTCTTCCCTTTCTTACCCCTTCCCAAATTCTGCAAGTAAATAAGATCAAACATTAATCAAAAAGTTCAAAACTGACAGTAGAGTTTGATAAACTTTCAAGAATGGATGTACATAAAAAAACACGAAACAGAGGTTGAGGATGCGGTGCTCTCAAGAACAGTTTATTGTTGAAATTACCAAATCAATATTTATATATAGTAAGAATAGTTTATCTAAATAATCATACATTAAATAAACAAAGCAAAAATTTCAATCAACAAAGGATCCAAAGAAAAAAGTAGAAATTAAAGGATAAAAAAAAAAGAGAACGAATGAAGAAACCAAAGACATCTGGTTGAGGATTTTCTTTACCAAAGAAGCTTCAGCAAACCGAACTATTTCTGTAGGAGAAGCAAACTTCGGATTAAAAATAAGAAATCACTCATCAAAAGAATGGAGGAAACGAGACATGATTTGTTAATAAAAATCATAAACAATTCAGATCTGAGACAAATGAAAGAGAACAAATAATCGCATACCTGTTGAAACTGATGTGAGCAATGGAGAGCGAAATACACGAAAAAAAAAAAAGAAAATGAAAGAGGGAGAAGGCAAAGTAGCAGAGATGAGGTAGGGCACGATCGAGAGAAAGAGAGATGGAGAGGATGAAGGAAATGGTCGGTTTAGGTTAGAATCTGGCATATTACTTAATAACCCGACTTTTGTTATAAACTAATTTAAGGAAAGACGAAAATAGTAGAATAAAGAATTTTTCCTTATTGATTGTGTCTACTGAATAACAACAATAGGGTATTTATAGGCATAAAATAGAAGAGGTAGACTTCTACTAGAATAAGGAGAATGATGAGTTTGATAGTCATCCAAATATCTAATAATTATCACAACACTTCCCCTTGGATGACTATGCACTATAAACATACCTCGTTAAAACCTTGCTAAGAAAAATCCAGTGGGATAAAAACTTAGCGAAGGAAAAAGAGTACAATATTCATATGTATTTTCCCTCAAAAATAAAATGAATCAAACTAAATATTGTAATTGGTGCATTCTAATATTGTGTACATGTTTCTTGAAATTTGAACTTGGTAGGGCCTTTGTGAACAAATCTGCTGGATTATCACTTGAGCGAACTCTGCAAACATCGATCTGTCCTTCTTTCATAAGTTCATGAGTATAGAAGAATTTTGGTGAGATGTATTTTGTTCTATCTCCTTTGATATAGCCATCTTTGAGTTGTGAAATACATGATGCATTATTCTCATACAATTTTATTGGCTTTTTCTCCACTACCAACCCACTTGTTCCCTTAATATGTTGAGTCATGGTTCTCAACCACACACATTCACGACTTGCTTCATGGATGACTAATATTTCTGAATAATTTGAGGAAGTGGCAGTGATTGTTTGCTTAACAGATCGCCAAGAAATAGCAGTGTCACCATATGTGAAGACATAACCTGTTTGTGACCGAGCTTTATAAGGATCTGATAGGTATTCAGCATCAGCATACCCTGTCAATTCTGAATTTACTCCTTTTGGAAAAAATAAACTCATGTCAAAAGTGCCACGAAAATAACGTAGAACATATTTTACACCATTCCAGTGCCTTTGAGTTGGTACAGAACTAAATCTTGCTAGCAAATTAATTGCAAAAATTATATCTGGTCTAGTGCTATTTGCAAGATATAAAAATGCACCTATTGCACTAAGATATGGTACTTCAGGACCAAGAATCTCTTCGTTATCTTCTTGTGGGTAAAAAGGATCTTTTCTGACATCAAGAGAGCGAACAACCATTTCGAATGCTCAGTGGATAAGAATTATCCATATAAAATTATTTCAAGATTTTCTCTATATAAGATGATCGATGTACAAGAATTCCTTTTGGAAAATATTCAACTTGAAACCCAAGACAAAATTTTGTTTTTCCGAGATCTTTCATTTCAAATTTCTTTTTCAAATATTCTGCAGTAATAGAGATCTCTTCTGGAGTCTTCACTATGTTTAAGTCATCAATATAAATTACGACTATAGCAAATCCTAAATTTATCTTCTTGATAAAAACGCATGGACAAATTGAGTTATTCTCATACCTATTTTTCACTAGGTAATCACTTAGACGATAGTACCACATGCATCCAGATTGCTTTAATTCATACAAAGATCTTTGGAGTTTAATCGAGTATATTTGTTGAGGTTTTGAATTATATGCTTCAGGCATCTTAAATCCTTCAGGGATTTTCATATATATGTCATTATCGAACGATTCATATAAATAAGTTGTCACCACATCCATTAGATGTATATCAAGCCCTTCAGAGGCAGTCAAACCAATTAAAAATCTAAACGTGATTGCATCCATAACTGGAGAATACGTTTCTTTATAATCTATACCGAGTCTTTGTGAGAAACCTTGTGCAACAAGTCGTGCTTTGTATCTCACAATTTCATTTAACTCATTTCTTTTACGTACAAAGATCCATTTATATTCAACTGATTTGACATCTTTTGGTGTCAAGACTGCTGGTCCAAATACTTTTTGCTTAGCTAAAGAATCTAGTTCAGCCTGAATTGCCTCTTTTCATTTTGGCCAATCAAGTATTTGTCGACATTCTTCTATAGTTTTAGGCTCAGGTTCATCATCATTTGCTATTTCAGAAGTAATTGCATATGCAAATACATAATTTCATCTCTTTCTAACATATTTCCAGTTTTCAGTGAGATCTCATAATTTATCAGTACCAGAACCACTTCTAGGGTCGCTTCTCTAGAAATATGTAGTTGTATATTTGAGTTGTTTATGGCCTCTTCAGGAGGATCAATTGAATGATTTTTTTTATTTCTCTCTTCTTTCGAGGAATAATATCTTTTGCATCAATAGGTCTACCATGCTTCTGGCGTAAATTAGACTCATTTGCTGTTATACCCCCAAGATGTCCTACAAGGACATTTAATCGTGCAGGGGCATTTGCAGCTGAAATGATTTGGTGACCTTTTGGGTGTCTGTAAAGATATCGAGCAGCTGATTTGTAGCATTCTGTAAATGAATTATTCTTTAAACTTCAAGTTCATATTGATTTGTGCGTGTATCAAATTTGGACAAAGTTGGTGTGTTCTAACTGATTTCTTGAGCTTTTGACCCATTTTCTTTATCTTTTCCTAATGGTGGAAAAACCAATTCATTAAATTGATAATTTAAAAATCTTGCTCGAAAAAGGTCACTAGTTAAAAGTTTAAGATATTTGATAATAAAAGGGAAATCAAAACCTACATAGATACCTAAACATCGTTGAGGGCCCATTTTAGTTCGTTGAAGGGGAACAATGGGAACATATACATCATAACCAAAAGTTCTAAGATGAGATGTTAGGTTGTTGATCAAAAACAAGTTGTAAAGGTGAAAACTTGTTGTATGCAAATGGTCAAAGACGAACTAAAGATGCAGCATGAGTTATAGCATATCCCTAAGCAAATGCAGGAAGTTTTGATTTCATGAGCATAGGTCTAGCAATTAATTGTAAACGTTTAATGAAAGATTTAGCTAAATCATTTTGAGTGTGAACATGTGCAATAGAATGTTGAACATCAATTCCTATTGACATACAAAAATCATAAAATGCTTTTGAAGTAAATTCACATGCATTATCTAAACGAACTATTTTAATGGAATGATCAGGAAAACTTGACTTAAACTTTATAATTTGAGCTAGAAATTTAGCAAAAGCAACATTACGAGATGATAGTAAATATACATGAGACTATCTAGTTGAAGCATAAATCAAAATCATAAAATAAAGAAATGATCCATCAGATGGATGAATTGGTTCACAAATATTTCTTTATATTCTTTCTACAAAAATAGGAGACTCCAAAGGTAATTTAGATAGTGAGGGTCTCACAATCACTTTATCTTGAGCATAAAAACTACAAAAATAATCATTTCATAAAAGTATCTTTTGATCTTTAAGTTCATGTCCATTTGTATTATCAATAATACGTCACATCATGGTTGAACAGAGATGACCAAGGTGATCATGCCAAAGTATGAACATTTTAGGGTCTGAGCACTTCCGGTGCATATAATTTGATTTAACCATTTTTATTTTTGTGAAATATAATCCTGTTGAGAAACTTGAAAGTTTCTCTAATATGAACTTCTGGTTCAATTTTGTGGATGTAATATATAGATATTCGATATTTTCATCATTTATCGTTTCAATATGATATCCATTACAACGTATATCTTTAAAACTTAGTAGATTTCTTCGGAATCTGCTTGAATACAACACATCATCAATATATAATTTTGTTCCATTTGGAAGCATAATTTGGACTCTTCCAGAGCCTTCAATTACATTTGCAAAACTAAAAATAGTATTAACATTAATTTCAACTAATGTTAATTGTATAAAATATTTCTTAAGAACAAATAGATTATGAGAATTTCTTAAGTAAAATTAAAAAAACTTCTGGTTCTCTAATAAACATATGAATTCTCAATAATTTATGTATTATAATCGATCCGAAATGGTCAAACTGGTCATGCCAAGTAATTAATTGTTAATTAGTAAACTTCAGGCTTACTATTTTTATTATATCAATATTTATATCAATTGATAAACATCAAGTTTCTTAATATCAATATCAAACAATTAGTAAACGTCAGGTTTACTAATATTTGCGACATACAGTCAATAAACTATATGTTTATTAGTATTTGTATCAATTTTCAAGTTTATTATAATCAATAAACTTCGAGTTTGCCAATATTAGTATCGATTAATCAACAAACTTATGGTTTATTGATATTTGAATAATTAGTCAACTGCATGTTACTAATACTTGCATGACAATTAGTAAACTTTATGTTTACTAATATTGTGACAAATAATAAAATAAATATTTATTAGTATTTATATCAATTTTTTTTAAAGTATACTATAATCAATAAACTTCAGGTTTATTGATATTAGTATTAATTAATCAATAAACTTCATGTTTATTGATATTTATATAATTGGTAAATAATAGGTTATTAATATTTGTTAGTAAACTTCAGGTTACTAAAATTTGTATTTATTAGCAAACTTCGAGTTTACTAATATTTGTATCAAAATCAAATTATCTGAAAAAATATATTACTAATCTTATACAAAGTAGATCTCAAGTATTTATCTTTCAGTCTCAAAATGATATTCATTTCAGCGAATATTTTTTGAAAATATATGTATGCGGGATATATTTGAGAAATAATATATTTCCTAATAAATTGTATGCAAGTAATTATATTATAACTCTTCAGGAGCCTTCAAATAATTATATTACACATAACAACAATATACATATAGCAAATTGAAAATCAAATATGGCTTTACATAAAATATATTCATTATATATAATATAATGATTAAAATATAATTAGACAAGGATCAAATTACAATTATGCAAAATAAATCATCATATATAATATAATGATTAAAATATAATTAATCAATGATCAAATTGCAATTATGCAAAACAAATCAATAAAATCATGTTAATATCCTTGGTAATAAAAAATGTTATTTTCAGCTCTTAATATTTTCTTATATTGAAGTTTCTAAAATTATTTATTATAGGATAAAATTATCGACCCTTAATCAATCTCATTAACTCATGAGAATTAAAATAATTCAAAATTTATGAATTAAATCTACTTATCGTTTAATCTTGTAAATTATAATTCTTGATTCTTTCGAGCCGGATTGTAGTAAACCATCAATTTTCAATGATCAATAAAAATTATCGTGCTGATAACGTATTGTAAACTAATTAAAGAAAAGACAGATATAGTAGAATAGAGAATTTTCTCTTATTGATTGTGTCTACTGAATAACCACAATATGATATTTATAGGCATAAAATAGAAGATGTAGACTTTTACTAGAATAGAGAGAATGATGAGTTTGATAGTCATCCAAATATCTCATAATTATCACAATAACTTTTAATTATTTAAAACTGAAAAAATTTAACCAATCCGACCTCAACCCACCTAAACCGTGTTTTTTTGGTTTGGTCGGTTTGGATTGACTGGGTTGGTCGGTTCAACCCAAATACAGAACAGCCCTACCAGACTGGTAATTCCAAAATCGGAAACTATAACAATTGAAGCGGGCGTCATCTCTCTATTCAACACACACGTGTCGTCTCCGTCCTTCTCTTCTCCGATTCAACAAAGCTGCCATAGTCTTCCCCATCTCATTTTCCGGTTGCGCAAAATTACTGAACTACCACTCCCTCCCCTCCATTTTCACTCACGGAACGCTTGCACCGTTGTTGCCGCCTCGATTTTCGAGCCATTTGGTGCCTTGCTTTTATTTCTATTTTTCCTGATCAAAATCAATTCACCCCTTCGCATTCGTTTAACCACATGTTAGTGCTCTAAATTTGTCTTCCTTTCTCTCTCTCTTACTTTTACAAATTTTTCTTCTTTCTCTTTCCTTGTTTTGGGAGCTTTGGTTGCTGTGTTTTTCTTGTCGTGGCTGTAGATTGTAGGGTTTCTTTTGTTGCTTTGTTTGTTTGGCTAGGTTCCTTTGATTGATTGATTTTTGTGATTGTTCTGAAGAATTTTTGAGTCCGAGGTTGAGATTGATCCGTCTTTGGTGCGTCCGATATGACTGCCGGCGGTGGCACTCAGTTGATATCCGTTCATCCTGATGAACTCAAGTTCGTTTGTAAGTTCTCTTCTCATTTGCGTTTATCGTTCTTGATCTTATGCGTTGGGGATTTGTTAACCTTTGTGCTATTTATGATAGCTTTAGGATTTTAAAGGCAAGGAGTAGGTTGAATTATGCAAAACTTGTGTTTTTATATCAGTTATGATATATTGGTGTAACGTAGATTTTTGTGAACTTTAGATGACGTTATCCTTTTGGATTCAATATCTTTGTTCACATCATTAATGGACTTTTTGCATTCATGGTGAATCCTATATAAATCCTCTCCTCCATGATTTGATGGATTGAATTTGACAACTTTCTTTAAGGGAAAGAGCTAAATCAGTACAATGATCGGGGCTCTCTTATAATTGTAAAATTGGTTTTTTGTTTTTGCTTGACTATGGTATGTTTATCAAGTTTTTGAATATGATCCTCGACCATGGGTTAGACTCTTGAGTGGCCAGACAATTCTAGTAAGATCTCTCAACACCCTAGATATGGTCAGAGGTGATGGAAGGACGTTAGAATTTTGAAGAGATTACTCATTGAAGTGCAATTCAGACAAAAGAACTGAAAGACAAATGAATTGAAAAACCTGGGTGCACCGGAAAGTGTTCTTGGCAATTGACAAGCTTATTATTTGGGGAACATACTCCATCACAAAAACCCAACCTTTATTCCCTAAACTAAAAGACCTGGGTTTGTGAAAAAGAACGAATATTATAGATAATGCTGTTTATTCCCTAGAAGATGAGTGTTTGTTCTGAATGTAATGAACTTAACTGTTATGAAGTACAAAAAATCGTACAATGCTCCTGCCATAAAACTAAATATGAATTTATGGTAGTATTAAAATATGCTCATGCTTTTGAAAAGTATATATTCAAAAACTATGTATATCAACTATACAGCTTTCTTATTTATATTGAGTTCTTTCGGGCTTAAAATTTTTCTATTCATGTAAACAGTTGAGCTCGGAAAGCAAAGCTATTGTGATCTTAAAGTTGTGAACAATACAGAGAACCATGTTGCTTTTAAGGTATTTTCTTCGTTATTGATCCGACACACACACACACACATATGAACTGATTCTTATTGGATGTGTAATTAAGCCATTTTGTAATTCAATCCCCTTTTTTCTAGGTTAAAACCACTTCACCCAAGAAGTACTTTGTGCGGCCTAACACCGGTATTATTCAGCCTTGGGACTCGAGTATTATCAGAGGTGCTGCTTCCTACTTTTTTCAAAAATTTTCACTGGAATTTCTCTAAACATTCAGCTAGTGTTTCTTATAGTTACTTATGATTAAAAGATGTTTTAAGATACATGCTACAAGCAATTCGTGATATTGAGGCATCAAAGATGTGACTGTTATTTTGTAGATGTTACTCAGAGGTCGTGAATAGTTGTAGATTTCTATAGATGAGAGATGTATGTGTTGGCTTGTCCATTATACACGGCTTTCATGCAACATTTCTGTGCTGATAATACTTTTATTGGTTAAGATCATCTAATGTTGTTACTGTACTTTTAATTGCTGGATTTTCAGTTACACTTCAAGCCCAGCATGAATATCCTCCTGATATGCAATGCAAAGACAAGTTTCTCTTGCAGAGTACAATAGTACCACCACATCCTGATGTTGATGAGCTTCCACCAGATACTGTAAGAATGTCAACTTGGAGAAAGAAATTCTCCATTTGTCTATTGTTTTGAAATGACATTAATTTTATGAAAATAATACTTTTTTTTGTTAGTTTAATAAGGATGCTAGTGGAAGGGCAGTAGAGGAGTGTAAGCTTAGAGTTGTAAATGTTGCTGCATCAGCTCAAGGAAACTCAGAAGAAGAGGCATTAAAGAATTCCTCTCTCAGTCCTGAAACTAATGCTGTGAGTTCTTTGCAGTTGTATGATGTTTTTATTTTAGGTTTTTTGGTGGGCTTGCTCAACTTAAATGTTTGACAGCTCAACCCAAGCATATAATTCATATCTTGCTTAATTACTTATTTAATCAGGGATGGTTAATAAAAACAAGCTTCCAACTGTATGAAGACCTTCAAGAAAATTAATTGGACACATTTGTATCTCCCATTCTTTGGAAACTGTCAATTTGCATCTTATGATATCAAAAGTCAATGATGAGTTACGTGTTTGTTATGCATTTCCTTCTTGTTTTTAAACTATCAAAAAAAAAAAAAAACTGAAGATGAAAAATTAACCATCTCTTGTTTGTATCTAGATGGATACCAGCCAAACAAAGACAGAATAGTGTATAGTGATGCTCAGAACTGCTTATATGATATATTTTGCAAGTAATATCTTGCAAAGAAATCTCTGTCCTTGTCTGTTCTTCCTGTCCTTTGAAGGACTGTAGTTGCTCTATACATCAGCAGTTCCATATATAAAACTGCATTGGTTCGGAGCTGGTTTAGTTAGAGTATCAAAGATGCTGTTGCTACTTCTTCTTCTTCTTCTTTTTACCCCCCTTTTTCTTTATATGTACAATTGCATACATGTTTTCATTCTATGAAAAGGGCACAGCTCTGTATGCATGTCATTATATATAAAAGTTCTGAATCCTAGAATGTTCACTACTTTATGCTGTTTCTTAATTTAGTTCATCACACCATCCACAAGATGGCATTTCCCATGAAATCACTTCACAAGCATATTTTAGAATTTCTGAATTGCCTTATTAGCATTCAAGTAAAAGTTTCATTTCCATGTATAATCAGGCTATACAACGCCTGAAAGAGGAAAGGGATGCCGCACTGAGACAAACACAGCAACTGCAATGTGACCTGGTTAGTGTTCCCTCTCTATTTTGGCCTGCTTTAAACACACACGCACACATATATATGTCTATATGCATGTGTGCAGCGCGTGTCTGTGTGTCCTTGGCTTGAGCTTTATCTCAAAAAACCCTTCTGGAAAGTCTATTCACAATTTGATTGTTTATTACGTATGTGCACCATTTTCAACTATAACTAGCTCAAATTACTTGTATGAACATTTGAAAAGTGTACAAGTCAATGTTTTACAAAATATGATGGTGACAAAGTAACCAATGGCATCGGCTTTGTTAGACTTTATTAGATGCTTACAAATTATAAGGATGTTGAAAAAGACTCATTCAATGAGTGAATAGCTAGAACATTTTTATAATGAGGACAAAGATTCACAATAATAATTCTATTTAATCGCGAGATGTGGTCTCCTCATTCTAAAGTCAAATTTGTTCCTTCAGCGATGTACTTCAACTTTGTTCTTTTCTTAATGTATGAGGTAATGTAATTCCTGTTTAATGGAAGTGAGATTTTCATAAAACATTGTACTTGTTGAAGCTTTCTGAAAATCAAGTTTTAGGTTTTAGAAAAATTACTTATTGGAATTTTATATGGACACTTCTAGGATAATTTAATAGTGAAGATAAATAAATTCACGTGAGATCTAAATTAACCACATTGTGTAGGATTGCTATTTTTCAATTGTCAGAATTGGGGGGAAAAAGTTTTCTTGGGGTCCAACCAACAATTAGCTCATAAAATTCTTTATAGTTGCACTTTTATGTATTATTTATTACAAAATTTTGAAGCTCTGCATCTGGGGTTTTAGCACATTTTCTCTTACTTTCCCTTCCTATAGGACATGATGAAGAGACGAAGATTTCGGAAAAGTGATCCAGGCTTCTCCCTGATGTTTGCATTTGTTGTGGGACTCATTGGAATCATGGTTGGCTTCCTATTGAACTTCTCATTATCTTCGCCAGCTACAGAGTGATCCAGAATCACAGGAACTCGAGAGACCAATTATCTTGTCTATGCTGCTGTACTAGTTCCGGCTGGATAAAAGGGGCATCTACTCATCTTCTCATTCTTGTACATTGATTGCTGCCACTGTTGGTTTGCCAAATATAGTTTTATTTCATTTATATGTTACTATAAAGTGGGGAATATTTCGATTTCATTGATATGTTACTGTTACTGTGAACCAGTAACTGGTTATTTTTGCTGCATTTTCTGAAATGTTTCTCTGCTTCTGCCAACATATTGGGGTACCCGAATATTCAGCTTGAAAATTCAATCTCCTTTTTCTTACAAACTTATCATACAGAGGGTAGTTATTTGAAGATGAATTTCATAGTAGAGATGCAGCTGGCTTGTTTTGTGAGAATATATTCATACAATCTACGTTTCTCATATCCTATGTTGCATTTGAGATTTGGCAATTAAATTTGGTTACAATGCAAGCTCAATATCGGTCAATGTGTTTTCACAATTTTAACAATTGGTGATGTGCGAGTCAGGGATAACGTTTTCTTGATCTGGATTCCGAACATCGCATTCTCTGTATTTTGGGCTTGGCCACTCAGAAAAACCTTTTACTGTGGTTCGATCAACTTACAAAAATTGATGAATGGACCGAGTAATTAGTAAGAAGAAAGAGCACAGGTGTCCGCTGTATTTTTCCTGGCCCAGCTAAATCAAAATGTTCAAGGATGGGCTAGGTTTGGACTGGGATTGTAAATGGGACAAGTTTGTTCCTTGCAATTGGAATTCAAACACCAATCCATTCTTTCCCAGAAGAGCATAAAGATTCAAGTTATGATTTTCTTATTATCGATCCTTTGTTTTCTTCCTTAATATTTGTTGCAATCTGATTTAGTGTACGACAATAAAAGAAATTATTTTTTTGTTGCAAATTGCAAAACTCGTCTCTTCCTTCTCTAGAGGAAAAACATGGAAAACACAAACCCTTTGTTATTCTATTTATTATTATCATTTTCGACTAACCCTTTGTTATTCTATTTATTATTAACATTTTCAACTATAAGTAAATAGCGAAGTAGCTGGAGAACAAAGGATTGATTAAAGGGAGCCTGGAAATTCAGACATGTATTGTTGATAAAATAAAACACAAAAAAGAAATTCAGACTAATTGATTACCTCCGTCGACAGAGTTAATTACATCCCTGATTGTCGAATTTTTAAACTTATAATCAAATGATCAAAATAAAATAATTTGTAATACAAAAATCACCAAAATTTAATTTTATTTCAATTGAAGTAAAAATAATCTGAAAATTAATTTTTTATATTATCGGAATGACAATAAGTATGCCACGTATAATTATCATGTCATTTTAGGATCAATAACCATTATAAGTTGAACTATCAGATGAAAAAATTTCATGTCATTATGTAAATATGAAAAAATGACGTGTATAGAAAATAAAAAAAATTTAAATAACTAATCATGATCTATTTATATAGTTAATTAATATTAAAATGACATGACAATCATATGTAATTTGTTTAATTATCATTTTGATGACATAAAAAATTAATTTTCAGATAATTTTTACTTTAATTGAAATAAAATAGAATTTTGATGATTTTTATGTTATAAATTATTTTATTTTGACTATTTAGTTATAAGTTCAAAAGTTCGATAACCACGGACGCAATTAACCCTCCATTAACAATACAAGAATTTTGTACACATCCTTTATTAGTTAAATAAGTACTTACAAGCAATAATTTAATTTCAAGTTTCGTGTGAGAAATAAAATTGGCGGGAGTTTCCCACGTGCTAAACTCAAAACCATAAAGAGGCAAATTCCGCGCTGCTCCCCTCCCCATCTCTATCTCCTCCATTTCTGCAAAATTTCCATCTACAAGCCCTAACCTCCCCTTTCTCTCTCTCTCTCTCTCTCTCAGACATAGATAGTCCTGATGCAAAGTCAGCTCGTCCTGGTCGACCCAGTCTCTACCATCACCACCAGCTCGGAGCCGGAATCGGATTCCAAATCCGAGTTGCAAAAGGCATGGCACCTCCTATCGCTTCTCCTCTCACTCGGCCATCCAGCTTCGCCTTTCGAGCTCGCATTACGCTGCTCTCTCTTTCGTACAACGCCAGATCTTATCCATTCTTTATGCTTCATCCCTAATTCACCTATCACCTTAACTACCAGCCACAACGATGGCCACTTAGTAACCGTTTCTCCCCGGGGCTTCTTTTCTTTTCAGCAATTTGTCTCCAACTTAAATTTGATAGATACGTTTATGACACGGATCAGGACCTCAGTCCCTGGGCCAGGGATGCCGTTCGAGGATGTTGTTAGAGTGTACTTGAGGAAAAGGAAGCGGATCCAAACTGATCTTGGAGAAGGTAAGTATTTAATTATTTTTTAATTTTTATTTTTGATTCTCTTTTGCGTGGCTGGTGATTCTTATTGTCGCGTTTTTGCTGCAGTTGATAAGCAGCATCTATCAGTCTCGCAATCTTTGAAAAGAATTCAAAATGATTCAGCTCAGGTATTCTTCAACTTGTCAACTGACTAATTTGTGCATTCCCGCTTCTAATTTGAGGATTTTTGTGTTTTAAAGTTATTAAGCATTAGATGCATGGACGGCAATGTTAGAATTTGAGATGGTTTAGAAGCAGCCTTTTTGACTTTGTCTTTGTAGAGCATGGAGTTTAGTTAGAAACTTTTGACTATTGCAAAAAAAGAAAAAAAGGTTCATAATACTCATTATCTTTTTTATTTCTTTGAGGCTCTTTTTTTAGTGAGGTAAGCGTAATAAGTAGATCTAGTAATGTGCAATAAGTGCAAATCATATTCAGAACGGTTCAAAGGGGTTTATCCATGCAGGTGCATTTTCATACAGCTCTAGGTATCGGCAGGAGCATAAATGCTGGGCCAAATTTCATGTGTATTGAGCTAAATAAGAAAAACTTTGAAATTGAAGATGAATCAAAAAGAAGTGCTATTGTGGAATGGAAGCAGCACAAAAGAATCAAGGCATCCGAGCTTGATGAAGAATTTGCTCTTTCGAGAACGGCATTGGAAAATGAACGTGTGTGTCAAGAAGCTAAAGTTGACCATGAAGATCTTAAGAGTAGAACGGATAACAATGCTACTCCCTGCAAGGAAGATACTAAAGAAACCAATATATTACCAGTCTTGTCTGCAAGTGCTAATGATGCTTGTATTGCTCCACCTGATTGTTATATTCAAACAATAGATACCAAATGTGGCAAAGAGGAACCACTCATTGATTCTGGTACTTTGAAAGGGAAAGAAGAAAACCTTTCACCTGCAATTAATTTTACTCTTTTTGGTATGTCTAAGGAAAGTGACTCTAGAAAGATGAATATGCTGACACCTTCAGGTAAGGAGCAAGTAACTAATCATGCAAAGATCAAGGCTATCTCTGCAACAACTGAGATCTCTCTAGGTCAGAAGCAGCTGTCGAAACCCTCTGCCAAGATGAAGCTCACTTTTGGAGATACTATGAGTCCAAGACAGCAAGCTGTGCACCAATCTTTAGAAGGAACTAAGGCAGTAAGCACTCCAAAGGAAAACCGGCAGGTTAAGAGAAATATCATGAAAAACTGTTTGGCTGAAAAGCCAAAGCAGAATGATAGCATGCAAATTAAAGAAGGGAGGGAGGATCCTTGTCCTGTTTCTCCCAGAGTAAGCTCCACATTGCTAATATCCGTTCAAATTTTACTTGTTCACTTCGATTATATCTTATACAAGTGGTGCTTGCTCACTAATTCTTACTTAGCCAGTAAAGCCTACTTTTGTACTATTTCCACTGATTGTGATCCATTTGTGGTTCCTATGTAGGATCTAATGGAAACCAAGGGCCTGCCGCACTTTGAGTCTTATATTGTAGAAGAGGAGGAGGGATCAGGTACTAAAGCCTTTTGTTATTGCATCTCTTATACATTTCTCCTAGCAATTTATGTTATTTAGATTCATTGACAGTTAACCCACGTTTGCAGGTGGTTATGGTACTGTTTACAGGGCACAGAGGAAAAGTGATGGCACAACAGTTGCCATTAAATGTATGTGAAACTTGCTATAATGCTTTTCGGTTTATATCTATATATTTTGCCAGCATAATTACTTCCAATCACTGGTTAGTGTGTCACATCTTTGTCAGTGTCAGAGATTGTTTAGTGTGCAATCGCTGAAACTCTGGTTTCAGCAATTAAGTATATAGGTAAAACTTCGTTTCTTATTGGTCATCAATGTTCTACTTGAAGTAAATACTGGAATCCCTCCATTTCAGTCTTGTACAAAAAGATGGGAAACATCAAAACACTTTTGTTGTCTTAACTTAACCGACTGTTAGTGGAGTTTCAGTTATCACATGAAAAGATCCTGTCAATGAGGAAATCAATTATGCAATGTTGATCCAATATATATTTGTGCTCCACAGGCCCTCATGCAAATGCTCATAGACACCATGTTAGCAATGAGCTACGAATGCTAGAGCGCTTTGGGTAAGGTTTAGGAAAGTTAAACTCACCTTTAAGAAATTGTCATTGTTTCTGAAGTAAGTTTATCTTTAACATGCATATTAATTTGATTGTTCAGGGGTAAGAACTTTGTAATAAGATATGAAGGCTGTATCACGAGTGGCAGTTCTGACTGCTTTGTTCTGGAGCATGTTGAGCATGACAGACCAGAGGTAATTTTCAGACCCCCAAATAGTGACATTCTTTTTTTCATTGTTGACACTGGCTTCCTTCAACTTTTAGATGTTGAAGAGAGAAATAGATATTTTCGAGTTACGTTGGTATGGATATTGCATGTTCAGAGCCCTTGCTAGTCTTCATAAACAGGTAACCTGTTCAGCTGCATTTATAATGAGCTAATTTGCATGCCATATAGAGAAATAAAGCATCTTGACTTTCCTTCTCATGTGTGCAGGAAGTAGTCCACAGAGATATAAAACCTGGTAATTTTCTCTTCTCTCGCAAGGTGAACAAAGGTTATCTCATCGATTTTAACCTTGCCATGGTTAGTTTGCTATTTATCTGAAAAACATTTCTCATCTATTTAAACTTTTATGCTCTCATTTCATGTTTAGTAATCACTGAAGGTTATTTATCGTAATTTTTTTTGTGTTTTGACAGGATCTCCGCCAAAAGTATGGAACAGCTAGTGAGTTCCTATTCGCATCTAACAATATTTTATTTGGTTTTACACCAACATAATTTGCATATGTTGTTGTCAATACTGTTCAAAAAATTTTAATTTGCTACCTGTTAATTAACCATAGCCTGCTTATGCTCCTAAGAAAGTTTCTGGCTGAAGGCCATATGTTTTGATTGTTGTTTTATCAGAGGTATGATGAGACTCTTTCCTATACTTTTTCAGAAAAATCAAAGGCAAAGAATGATGTAAGCTTCAATCATGTTAGCCTTCCCAACGCCAAATCTGTTCCTTCCACGAAAAGCAGGAAGTTTGCAGGTGCTAAATCCATTGATTCAGTTAATCCGGAATGGACAAAAAGCTTGAAAGCAACTTTAGAAGTCAAGCACCAAAGAAAGAAAGCAGTGGAAAGAACGAAGGCCCAAAATGAATTGAGTCGTTGGAACATCATGAAAAGTCACGGACCTGATGGCTCTGGTATAACCTCAGTGAAAGATCTGACGAGTACTAAGACTCCTTCAGCTGAAAGGCTGAGAGAGCCTTTACCATGCCAAGGTAGGAAGGAACTCATCAGCTTGTTGCAAGAAGCAATGCAGAGTTCAAACTATGAAGCATCAAGTGTTCCGGCTTCTATGAGAAAGCGAATTGCTGCTCCCCATGGAAACGGGGATGAAAGACGTGTTTATCTTACTCCAATGCCTCTCCATTCTATTGGAACCGCTATCCCTCGTGCTTCCTTAATTAAGTACAAAGGTGTGTTTCTTGTGTACTTGCCTCGATGAAATGGTTTCTTGGAACTATTTTATTCAAGACTACTTACCATATTTTTTCCATTAGATGGAATGCACAGGAAAGAAGGTCCATGCGTTGGAACCAAGGGTTTCAGAGCTCCAGAGGTGAGAATGAATAGAAGAGTCTTGATGTTAGTTACCATAATTATGACTGTCTAGATAATTGCTACGGTGGAAATGCAAATACATTAAAATCTACTGCTGAACATAATATAAGCACTTCTCTTTTTGATTTTTGTTTGCCAAAATGTAACAAGTGGAGATTCATGTTGAGTTCTTCATCCAGGTGTTGTTCAGGTCTCCACATCAAGGACCCAAGGTTGATATTTGGTCTGCTGGGGTCACCCTACTCTACCTAATAATTGGAAGAACACCCTTTTACGGTGATCCTGAACAGTGAGATCGCTCGTTTCTAATCCAAAATCATTTAAGCACAGTTTTAACCACACTACAATACCAACCATATTGTTACTGTTATCAGGAACATAAAGGATATTGCAAAGCTAAGGGGCAGTGAAGATCTTTGGGAAGTTTCAAAACTGCATGATCGCGAATCCTCCTTCCCATCGGTATTTAGTATATCATTATTATCTTTATTATATAGTGATAAGAAGTTTACCAGAAATGGACCCTGCATCTCAAAGCTCCATTTTTTTTTTTTTTTGCAGGAATTGTATAAAACAGAGTTTTTGCCATCTATAACTCTAACTCAATGGTGCAAAATAAACACAAAGAGACGCGATTTCCTGGAACAAATACCAAGTTCGCTCTTTGATCTTGTTGATAAGTGCCTGACGGTGAACCCCAGGCTAAGGATCAGCGCGGAGGATGCATTAAAGCATGAATTTTTTGCTCCATGTCATGAAGTTCTAAGAAAGCAGAGGCTGCTCAGGCAAGGCCACAGCTTGGAATCAGTTGGTAGTTTTCCCTCTGGAAATGGATTGCCTGTGAGGACTTCCTGATCAGCATACACAATCATATAAATTGACGATTCTCTCTTAACCGAAGTCTTACCCTTTGCGTGTATCTGGTCTCTAGTTCTAATGCTGTAAATTTGCTTTTCATTTAAGCTTTCGCTCTGCTTGATTGTACTTTTTATCCATCAAAAAATCTCCTAGGGCCCTGCATCTGAGTTGTGCGAGAAGAAACAGAGATTTAAAACTGTAAAAATTTGCTTTCTTCTCAAGAATAGGAATAGGTAATTATAATCTTTTCTGCAAATTTGTACTATAGTCAACTTTGTTCTAGAGTTAGTATAATATAGGAAATAATCTAAACTATGAAGATAAATATAATTATATTCTATCACCTAATGATCAAATCAAACAAAGTTAATATAATTAATCTTATAAGAACGTGATGAGTTATTAACCTCACTTTAAGTGTCAGCAGTTATAAAATAACATTAACAATTAAGAAAATTTGTGCCTAGGGTGGGCCTAAATTAAGTTTGAAACACAACCCTAATAAGTCAAAAATTAAAAGAGATTTGAGCAGAAGGTTAAAATTAAGAAATCGGGTGATTTCAACAGAAAAATTAAGAATGAATCAGCATAATAACGTAATTAGCATATAGTGTTAAAATTGGACCCACAATGACTTGTACTCCAAATATATAAAAAATACAGTGTAATGCCTTGGAGACTTTATTAGTTCGGTTGGAAGGGAACCCTGTAGGCCCAGCTTAATTGTCATGCATATACATGTATTTCTTGCTCAAATTGGATTTATATACTCGTTAGCAATTGGGTTTATATATATATATATATATATATATATATATATATATATATATATATATATATATATATATATTGCATTCAAAATTTATTAACACCTGCCAAAAATGTCAATTGTTGTGCTGTTTCAAGCCTGTCATGATGATTGATCATTCTTCCTCTCACAACCAATTCAACCTCCATAGTATTATTCCCCACCTGTATGGGGTTTGTTATCTCGGATCTTCTTATGCTACTTACAACTACTTATTAGGGGTGTTCAAATGTGGATTGGGTGGGTTATAATTGGTTTTTTCTCTAACCCACCGAAATTGTTAAGTGGTTTGAGTTCAATCCAAACCAGGTGGGTTATGTATTAAAATTTTTGTGTTGGATTGGTTGGTTTATGTGGGTTATATGGGTTATGTTAATGTTTTTATATTATATTATAAACATATAAATTATTCATATTTATATATTTTTAAATATAAAAAATTAATTTTATTTTAAATAAGAGAGTAACAATGTCAATTAATTAATAATCAACTTCAAAAAAACATCTAAAAATTAAATTTTTTTTTTGAAAAGTTTTCTATTATTATGCTCATAATCATAATATTTTCATCTCCGATATATTATTGTTTAGGTTTGGAGCAGGATTATTTGCTTATTGCTCTAAGAACAAATTTCACTGATGATTTTAATTTAAAATACAAATTTGCTCACAGAATAGAATTTATCGCAAATGAAATATATAAGGTAAAGGATTGTAATTTATAAAATTTATAAGTAAATAAAAATTGTAAGAAAATAAAAATAATTTTCTGTTCACTGGTCGGATTGAGAAGGGTAAAGAAAAGGCAGACTTAAAAACGGACCTCATGTCTCTTGCGGTTTCGCATTAAGTCGATGCTCACTATTTAGTCCGATTTCTTTTTTAGGAGTTAATTTGTTAGGGAAATATTCAATCGAAGTAATTTTTTTTTTAATATTAGACTTAATGCATAATTTGATACTTGATATTTTAATTTAATCAATATTTTACTGCATAATTCAATTTCTCCATAATCATAACTAAGTTCTCTAATTTGGGGTTTGAGACTTTTTTTCTCTAAGTTCAGTTTCAAATTTTTTCCTTAAAATTAATCAAATATTTAAAGCATTGTGCATGGCATTGAAGAACTTGTCGGTCTGCAATTGTGGATTGCTTGAAATTTATACTTCAGCAAATTTTCAGCCACACATATATTTGTTGTTATTACATTTTTTGTGAGAAACTCACATCATACAAAACCAACAAGTAATTTTTCATATTCATTATGGTATCAGAAATTTGAATAGGATTAGAACATCATTAGAAATTTTTTGAAGAAATTTTATAGATTTTGAACAAAATTTAAATGAAATAATAAAAATTGAAAAAAAAGAGTAAAAAAAAGTATAAGTGATAGTGTATTTGAAAAAGGGTGTAATGTGGGTTAATTGGTTGGGTTATATAATAACCCATACCCATACAAATATTTATAAAATATTAAAATGGGTTGTATGAGTTATAATAACCCATTATAATTATAAAAATTGTGGGTTATATGGATTGGTTTGATTGGGTTGATTGGGTTATGCCAATTTTGAACAGCCCTACTACTCATTCTCAATCTACCTTCACCAACTAGAAAATTCCAACCACTAACAAGATTCTTGAAACTCAACAAAACAACAGTTTGACAAACATAATGGCAGATGATGTGACGATCATGAATTTAGGTGGGAAATAAGAAGAAACACCATGTTTTCCCTGATTTTCTATCATAATCAAATCAAACAGGCATATTGTGCAATCCAATCAGCATGCAAGTTCTCAAACAAGAATATAGGTGCTGTGGTAGACAGCAGTTCAAGCACAGAAATCTTCCTAGATATCTGATATGGCAGCAATAGCAGCTCTTTGTAACACTATATCTCAAGTATTTTGAAATTTTGGACGCTATATAATGCATAAGTGATTTTCAGCATTAAGCACTACATGTCAAGAGTCCTGAGAAGGAATATAAGCACATGCCAGGGAAAATACAATTTTGTTTTCGTAGATGGATGAAATTTACAAGGAACAGTTGCCAAACCAGCCACGCTAGGGACAGAAATCAATGAGCATATATTTGCTCCATTTTATACCTATCGAGATCGGTTTAGTTATCGATTTTACCATGAACCGACTTTATTATTATTATTATTATTATTAGAAAATTCTAGACATAAGTCGGTGACGAACTCAACAGTGACTAACTAATGAAACTTTCCTGCAGAAAAATAAATAAATAAAAGAACTTAACTTCTAACTCTGTTATTCTCTATTAAAACTAACTAATGAAAGAACTAATATGCTAACTCTTCAGCCCCTGCCCCTTCAAGATGGAGCTTGGATGGAAGCTTGGTGAACAGTGGGGCACTCTGTGCTTTAGTGAATAAATCTACAAGTTGGCTTGAGGATGTGATGCGTGCGCTGGAGAAATAAAACATCTCGATCAAAGTGGCAAACAATGTCAAGATGCTTCATTCTCTCATGAAAACCAAATTAGCAGCTCCTTGAAGTGCTGCCTTATTACCACATCATATAATAATGGGAAGATGCAAAGGAACCTGCGAGTCATGAAGTATATATATACACATACCGTTGCTGCCATACTTCTATACTACCTTTAATTCAACAATAGCTTGACAGAAAGGCCTAGAGAATGACATCCTTTTAGATACTTCGATGACATGAAATGCACGCTACAAGAAATTAAGTAGTTTGAGGACCATGAACGTACTGACTCAATTGATGCATCACAAAGGAGATGTCAGGTAAAGCCACTCTCTACATGTAATTTTGGATTTGAATTCTATAGTACCCCACCACAGGACCAGTGCCCCTCCCATACAGAAATAGAGCACGCACAATACCTTCACTAAACCGAAGAAAAAAAATAAATAAATAAAAACGAAGGAGAAACAAGAGCAGAAAGCAACATCAAAGCCATTTATTTGTATAGAATTGAAATGAATGGAATCCAACTGTTTTGCTACTAATTTGGTTCATGCTATTCTTATGGAGAATAGTTATGCTTCTGTTTTATTTTATGAAAAAGAAAATTCTAAATCAAGAATTTATTTCTTGCTTTTGCTTGTTGTATTCAGCAATCACAGATGAATACATTCACAACCTCTATTAATTTCAAAAAAAAAAAAAAATCAAAGAAACACAGAAGGAAGTAGGATGCTAACCTTTAATCGTCTGTGAGAAATTAGAAGTGGGCGGCGATGATGGCTTGAGTGGTGGTCGAAGCTCCAAAAAAAAAAAACTCTCCTGTTAGTTTTGGCAACTAAACCTAAAATCCACCTTTTGTGGATTCTTATTTTTTTTGTTTTAAATTAGGAAAACAATTCTTGAAGAGTTTTACAGAAACTAAAACAGACATGGAGCCAAACACTTTCTTTTTTTTTAAATACGTTTTTAAAACACAGATTAGGAAAACAATTCTTGTAGAGTTTTATATAAATCACCTCCGTTAAAACCTCCAAAGAAATCAGATTCATACACCTAGGTTTCTTTAACCACGGTACTGAATATATATTTTCTCTTCCCTCTCTTCTATATCCATCGTTTTCTGGTGATTTCATTCTTTTCAAGTTATGGATGCCTTCGATTCCCAGTCGCCTTCGAGGAATCATTGGACTTCTCTCAAAAACTTCCGCCAGATCACTCCTGTTGTCCAGGCTCATCTTAAGCAGGTGTTTTTTTCTTTTCTTTTCTCTCGAAATTGTTTTAATGATTTTTCTGTCTTTCTACCTATAGAGATGATAATAATGTGTTTTAATGTATTACGGATATCTTGGCTTTTATCTACTCTCTTACTGGATCTTGGTCTCTACTCTCGACATTTGTGAAATTTGATTTTCCTGCATCTGTTTTTAATCATTGGTGTTGTGGCTTTTGACGCAGATCTTGACTTTAACTTCTTAACTGAAACGTTACATGTGGCGATTTATTATTTACTCGGCACGTTCGTAATTAACATTATTAACTAAACCTAGACAAGTAGGATTTTTCTCATAAAAACGATCTCTTCTCCTGCTCCGACATAATCAACGTAATAAAATAATTTACAGTTACTGAAATACGAAACAATGAAAAGTGATTATATATATCTTTGCTTCTATCAATATACGTACGTAGAAATGCATAAAACTAAATGTATATAAACAAGGCGTGAGATAGACACCAAGGTGATATGCTTATGGATTAGTTAGAACATAATTATAAAAAGATAAGTATATATTTTAATTTATGTAATTATATGGTGTTTTAAACTTTTTTATACGTTGAATAATTTTAAAATAAATATAAAATAATAGAGAGGTTTTCTGTTGATTGATGTGAATAATTTACCATATTGATGTGAAAATAAGAAGTGAATAATTTACAAATCATTTTTAAAAAAAGATTGAAAAAGGGGGGATGATTATACTTAGCTTTGATGGATTGGCAATGGCCCTACACAAAAAAAATTGGGAGTTTTTAAGCAGAGATTAGTGAGATAAAATATGGGACTTTGCCTTTAAAAGCATGGTTGGTTAAGTTATTAATCATGGATGGTATATCTCTACCTTGTAAGCCTCTTTGCTTAAATGTGGACCCCTTTGTTTTCTCTTCTTTGTTTCTCTTAATTGAATATAAATGTTTATATATTAATGATGAATTTTTGGCCACTCCTGTCCCACCATGAAATCTTAATTCTCTTGGACCCTTGTTTTTCCCCTTCCATGGCGTTCATGCTCTTCCTCCCTACTAATTGCTATCTTTCCCTTCAATTAAAATTAAAATATAGTTCAAAAAACCAACATTTTTCGCTTCAAATGATTCCACACTTATTTTTCGCTTCTGTTCGGCAGGTTTACTTGACGTTATGTTGTGCATTGGTTGCATCAGCTGTTGGGGCTTACCTGCATGTCATATGGAATGTTTGTGGTCTTTTCACAGCGTCGGCGTTCCTGGGATGCAAGGCTTGGCTGCTCTATGTACCTCCTTATGAAGAGGTAGGGGTATATCGGTTCATTCCTGGGTTCACTTTAGTTTTGATATTTACCTATTTTGTCATTTCTCTCTCTGGAGCAGCAAAAGCGAGTTGCTGTTTTGATGGCAGGCGCTGTATTTGAAGGGGCTTTAGTTGGTCTTCTGATTGATCAGTCCATTCAAATAGATCCGAGGTATGCATATGCCATTTATGATTTGTTAATATAACAGTATATTTGTTCTTACAATGACAATGAGAGTATAACTTGTCTTTGGGTGTGAGAGAGAGTTACTGTCACAATACTTTTGATATTTTAGATTTTCTATTGAAGTCGATCGGCAAGGCAAATTTAAAAGTGGTGTGCTATGGGTTTACCAACAAAAATTGTTAAATCTATTTCTAATATATGGCTCTATTTTGTGAAATTGGTGGTTAGTTGAACCTTGTAAGGAAAGTATACGTATAATCTAATATATTTTTTTAGTACTAGTATTCATGAATTTAAGTATTCTATTGATATTTATTTTTTTCATTATCAACACTAATTATTTAAAAAAAAAAAAAAAACTCTCATCTTGAACGGCACTAATTTTGATTTTTGTGCAACTTTTGTGACAGTATATGATCACAACATTCGTTGGAGCTTCATTTACCTTTGGTTGCTTATCGGCAGCAGCTATGTTAGCAAAGCGTAGAAAGTACCTTTACCTTGGTGGTCTGCTTTCATCTGGTGTGTTCATACGTCTGTGGTTGCAGTTTGCATCTTTTTTCTTTGGAGGATCTGCTGCCATCTTTGAGTTCGAGGTGAGGACATATATCTTATTTTATTTTATTTATCAAATGGCTGGTTGTTGATTTTTGGTTTTTTTGCCTACATAATCTTGCCTCAAAATTGAAAACTGCTGCAGTTGTACTTTGGGCTTCTGGTGTTTCTGGGCTATGTGGTAGTTGAAACGCAGGATATTATTGAGAAAGCTCACCTTGGGGATCTGGATTATGTGAAGCACGCATGTAACCTTCTGTGCGACTTTGTAGCTGTCTTTGTGCGAATTCTGACTATTATGGTGGGTTTTCCAAAGTAAAGCAGGATTAGTCGTTCTTTTCTCTTGCTTCTCCTTTTTTGTGGGACCAATACAGCTACTACTGATACCAAGTCACTTCTAGTAGTTATGGTTGTTTTTTATTCTATAGGATGCAGAGGATTATAGGTTTTCTGTTTTGCGTATATTTGGGTTGGAATGTGAAATGACGACCCTAAATCTTCTAATTCAGCTAAAATTGCTGCTGATCGTGTGATTTTTTTGTTTTTTGCACGCTTGCTCTTTATGGTTGTACGATAAACGCTGATGACAACAATGGTTAGGGGGGAAATTCATATGTTTGGGTTGTTAAGAATTCCAGCAAAGATCGATAAGAATGAAGTAAAGAAGTAGGGCCTTTCATGGATTAATGTGCATATGAATATGCTTTCCGTGACAGGTAACAAGCAAGGACAAAATTGAATACATAAATAAATTTAGAGACAAATATATATATATATATATAGGACAGTAATGGATCTTTTGCTTTGCATACTTTGGTGAATTACATGAATTTCCATTTTGAATAATTTATTGTTATTTTTTCTTTTCTTTTGGGTCAAATTTGTTCCCATATTCACAAGGAACAATTTTAAGAATAATGCATTTTGTGAAATTAATTGGATTATTAGGGTGTTTTGTAAAGTATTTGGGAAATTGGAGTGTTGACCTTATTTTCGCTGGATTAATGGGCGAAAATGGCAGGAGCTTCACGAGGTGCGCAGGAGGTGGCAAGCTGCTTTATTTTTGCTAGAAACTGTGGTGAAACGGTTATTAATTTAAATTGGAATGGTGAGTTGTTATTCCTTAGCCTTATCCTTGAGACGTACAAGCAAATTTCTCCTTGAAAGGTAATAAAGAAAAATGAAAAGCTTGATTTTTGAAAATCAATACACGGATTCATAACCTTTTGTTACTTAGCAAAAGTCAAAGGCTACCTCCGCCTTCTCCCTACAGCTTCCATGAAGTTATTTCAATTGCTTTTGCTAAACAAAATAAATTAAATTTCAATAAATGCATATATATGCAAAATAAAATCAATTTAGCCCAATTTAGAACTAGATCTACTTAACTAATTAATACACACCTAGAATTGGAAAATCATCAAAAGAAATATTTTTATGGGCATTCCTTTCAAGTTGGACTTTCCTTATTTTCGGAACTTCTTTCAAGCTGAGGAACATACGTATGTTCCACAAGATTTTATGTGCCTTTTTTTAATTAAATGGTTAGTGTTTCGCCTTCTTTCTGTATTTGTAAGAAAAACATTGATTACAAATTTAGATGAATGGTTTTTTCATGAATTATATATATATATATATATATATATATATATATATATATATATATGTAAACTTTTCTTAAACTCTATTACAAAAATAGCTTTATTTTTAACCGCGCATTCCGACCATAAATGTCGAATTTCAATATATTGATAAATTTTGAATTTAAATTTCTATTCCTTTTTTTCTCTATTAAAAGAAACAAAAAATTGTAAAATTGCATGAAACTTTCATTATTAATTAAAAATTTAGAACCGAGTAACTTAGGAAATACTCAAAATTTTGAAAAGAAAACAAAAGTTTAAATTTCTTTTATTGCAAGGATTAACAAACTTAAATGGCTTAAATAGAAGACAAAACCATAATACAATTAAATCAAATTAAAGGGATATCTCTGTTTAAAAAATAAGACAAATTTTCAATGCCTCGTAATAAAGCCAGCCTTCTCAACCACACTCAACGACACTCTTTTACACCCTGGTCCAACTAGCCCTGCCCCACCTTCTGCTACCGGGTTCACCCGTGGGTCATCGTCATCTGGGTTAGATGGGAAAATAAATGGCCCCGCAATTTGTCTACTAATGCCTTCCTCTCCGGATTCAGTGAGTCGGACCCAACCGGTTTGGAGCCCCAAAAATGTTGGTGGACTAAGGCAAGCCCAAGAAGCCCAATTTCAGGCCCAGAATCAGAATTCCCAGCAGCCATAGCAAATTTCTAATGCTGTAAATTTGCTCAAAATTTAAGCTTTCGCTCTTCTTGGCTGTCCTTTTTATCCATAAAAAAAATCTCCTAGCTGTATGAGGAAACCGGGATAGAAAACTGTATGAATGTGCAAATTGTTTTCTATTCCGGTCTAATAATTTCTTCAAGTTGTCTCATAATGGTTTCGTGGCAATTGATATTTAGTCTTATTCTTTCTCGCAACTTTTTATCAATCTAATAGACAAAATTGCACTAATTGAAGATTATCAAAATGAAACGAAGAAACAGATTGCAATTTGTTAATGGTGAAAATCCCGGGCTACTTGCTTATATTATAGGACTATATAAGCGAAATTAAATTGTTTTTTTTTTGTTTTGTTCCAGAAGAGTTAAAATTAAAAAAGGATTCTATCAATAATGATCAAATTTCAATTCGAACTCCCTTACTTGATTATTATATCTGTCGGACTATTCATCTGAAAAATGGTCATGTAGAATAGCTCAGCAAATTTGAATTATTTAGTATGACTGCAGCCGCCGTGGGTACGGGATTTCAGTAACTAACTTGATTCTGAAGTCGTTCCAGCCTCTGCTAAATTAGATTAGATAAAACGAGTCAATTGGGGATTGACAGCCAAATGGTGTGATGCTATTGCTGTGTTTTTTAATTTCCACAAGGCATCTTTCTTAGTGACCAAGCGATGTTTTTTAAATGTATTAAATTAATTATTTTTTCCCTTAAACTAGATCTCTTGCTTGTCAATTTCCTTACCTGTTCTCGCTCATTTCATCCAAAGAATAACGAGGAGATAGCAACGCCCCGTATTGGTCAAACCCACCCGAATTCTCCATAATAGTCTTTTTAATTTCGCGCCTGTCCTTTATTTTTTTTTTAAATAGGAGCCTATCCGACATATACTTAACACATTTTGTGATCATTATTTTTTTATTGAATAATTTATTTATAATATTTATATTATATTTTTATCTTTCTTAATTATAAATTATGATTTCGCAGATTTGGATTTACGTTATGGATGACCTATTTTGTCATTTTTCTTTCTTTTTTGAATTTTCTTTTATGCTCGTTGTGGCCAACCTTACTTGACTAATCTCTCAAAATTTAAAAATTAAATAGAGAAACTGCTCAAAAGAATCCAACTATTGTATTTAATTATTATTATTTACAGTAATTATTAATGACATTATGAATATGTTTATGACACTTTATAATAATAATAATTTTCAACAAGTTTGGAATAAAAATTTCTTACGTTACTTATTTGCAATGGATAAATACATTTTTTTTATGCAATTTGTCTATCACGTACGGTTTGATTTCACTATTTTTAAAGAGTAAAACCGCAAATTGTTTCAATATTACAACTTTTAAATTGTGATTTTATTTTATTTGGTAATTTTAGTGGTTTCAATGTGCTCATAAACACCTGTAGTCAAATATATATATATATATATATATTTATAAATAAATTAAATAAAAATAAAATTATTGAAATAATTTTAATAAGAAATTATTATTCATAAAATCATATTTCGCCGTTTGCGAATTTATATAATTATATTTTCCCTTAAGCATTAAAGTATCTGTGAATTGTGATCAACCTCTTCGTATAGAGCCCAGCCCAGCAAAATCTCTACTTAAATCCAGAAAGTTCATAGGCCAACGAACTGAATCCGGGTCGGGCATTCACAGGGATAAAATCGTCATTAAGAAAAGCATGGGTATGATCGTAAACTGGATCGGAAATTCCTGGAAATTTCCGGAGTCACGCAATATATTAAATATATTTAACACCCGCATATAATATATATAAATGTATACCATCTCCGTTAAAACCTTCAAAGAAATTAGAATCATATCCCTAGTTTTCTTCAACGACTTCCTGTTTGGTGCTGATAAGATATTCCCTCTTTCCTCTCTTCTCCATCCATCGTTTCCTTGTGATTTCATTCTTTTCAAGTTATGGATGCCTTCGCTTCCTTCTTCGATTCCCGGTCGTCTTCGAGGAGTCATTGGACCTACGATTCTCTCAAAAACTTCCGCCAGATCTCTCCTGTTGTACAGGCTCATCTTAAGCAGGTTTTTTTTTTTTTTCTCTCGAAAATTATTAAAGATCATTTGGAGATGTATAATAATGTATTTTAATGTATTAAGGACATTTTGGCTTTTATCTCTGATTGGATCTCGGTGTCAAAAAATTTATGAAATTTGATTTATCTGCATCTGTTTGGATTATCATTGTTGCTATGTCAATTTTAAAGTAAATTCTATATCACAGTTTTGTAGAATTTTCTTAGGATTTGAAGGAGGAGAAATTGTTATTGCATAAAGGCTGATTTGCATACATCATTCTGACCTACATAATGAATTATTATCAGGGACGGATCTACATACATCATTCGAAAGGCCTTAGCCTCCAAACTGTGTTTTTTTTTTTTTTCAAAATTTGCATTATAAGAATCCGGTTTGATTATTGAAAAAAAAATCGTTGACTCTCCAAATTTCTTAAACCCTTGATATGTAAATTTTGGTTTCCATCTTTTTATCCTAGATCCTTTCTTGATTATCACTATATATAGGTTAATGCTTCACTTTGGGACCAAGTAATCAAACATAATCCAAAAAGAAATTCATTCAATAAAGTGATTCTTCATGCATATTTTGAAGTTTTTTTTAATAATAATTGCCGCAGTATTAAGTAATTTATTTATTAATGATCAATTATCTTTCTTAATATTTGTTTTCTAGTCATCTTTTGTACCATGGATCCTTTCAAGTTGAAGTTTCAGTGATAATGGTTTGTGTAATTTTATTTTGGTCCACTCAAGCCATATGCCTTTACAAGCTTCGTTTGTCCAATGGGATGTAATTAAGCTTTTTTGCATATTTCCTTATTTAAGGAAATGTAAAAAGTTTATGCTATGCTTCCCATGTAATGTATTCTTCCATATCCAAGTTGCCAAAAACTTTTCCTAACTCCCTTTTTTCTTTTAATTCTTTTTTTAAATAAAAAAAAAATCCTCCACGATTAGCTAAGAATGTGTAATTTGTGGTTTTTATTATCCATGATTTTAGCTTCTTGCTAGATGATTATCTGTTAATTTTCACTGATTTTGACAGATATTTTGACGTGATTTTTCCATAATTTTGTTTCTATACCAAAGTTTAGTTAGGTTTAGAATAAAAAGTTAATGATATAAATTTTGATAGCAGGTTTCATTGGCTTTAACTCCTTAATTTGGCAGGTTTACCTGACGTTATGTTGTGCATTAGTTGCATCAGCTGTTGGTGCTTACACGCATATCCTGTGGAATGTTGGTGGTCTTTTAACAACTTTCGCATCCCTGGGTTGCATGGCTTGGCTGCTCTCTGTGTCTTCTTATGAAAAGGTAGGGACATATCGGTTCATTCATAGGTTTACTTTAGCTTGCTTTTTGATATTCATTTATTTTATCCTTTCTTTCTCTTGAGCAGCAAAAGAGAGCCGCTCTTTTGATGGCAGCCGCTGTCTTTGAAGGGGCTTCAGTTGGTCCTTTGATTGATTTGGCCATTCAAATAGATCCAAGGTATGCATATGCCATTTATGATGTGTTAATATATAATATATTTGTTCTTACAATGACAATACGAGTATAATTCGTCTTTGAGGTGTGAAATAAAGTTACTATCACAATACTTTTGATATTTAGATTTCCTATTGGAGTCGATCGGCAAGGCAAAATGACAAGTGGTGTACTATGGGTTATTCCAATCAAAATTGTGAAATCTTTCTTTGGTATATGGTTTTATTTTGTGAAAGCGGTGGTTAATTGAATGTTAAAGGAGTAAACGTATAATCTAACTTTTTTTTTTATATTAGTATTTATGAATATAAATATTTTGTTGATGCTTATTTTTTTCAATTGTAAATTTTAATTATTAATTAAAAAAAGATCTCATCTTTCTATTTAATGAATAGCTTTCTGTTTTGGACGGTACTAATTTTGATTTTTTTGTGCAACCATTGTGACAGCATATTGATAACTGCATTTGTGGGAACTTCATTGGCCTTTGGTTGCTTCTCGGCAGCAGCTATGTTGGCAAAGCGTAGAGAGTATCTTTACCTTGGTGGCCTGCTTTCATCTGGTGTGTCCATACTTCTCTGGTTGCATTTTGCATCTTCTATCTTTGGAGGATCTGCTGCCATCTTTAAGTTTGAGGTGAGGAGATATCTCGTATTTTATTTTATGTATCATGTGGACCAATTAACTTGCTGCTTATTGATTTTTTTTTTTTTGGCCTAAATAAACTTACCTTAAAATTGAAAACTGTTGCAGTTGTACTTTGGGCTTTTGGTGTTTGTGGGCTATGTGGTCGTTGATACACAGGATATTATGAGAAAGCTCACCTTGGGGATCTGGACTATGTGAAGCACGCACTTAACCTTTTCACTGACTTTGTAGCTGTCTTTGTGCGAATTCTGATTATTATGTGGGTTTTAATTTAAGTCTTCAGTTTTTAATTGTTTATCTTGTTTATATTCAATGCATAACTAATTAATTTTGCATCTGTTGTCAGTTGAAGAACTCAGCTGAAAAGAATGAGAGGAAGAAAAAAAGAAAAGATTGATCGTCAGCTTGGAAGATGAATGTAACTAAAATTGTGCGCCAAAGTAGTCGTTCTTTTCTCTTGCTTCTCCTTTTTTGTGGGACCAATGTAACTACTATTGATACCAAGTCACTTCTAGGAGCTATGGTTGCGCACAATATATCTTGGTTTTCTGTTTTGTGTATATTTGGGATGAGAAATGACGACCCTAAAGTCTTCTATTTCAGCTAAAATTACTGCTTGTCGCGTGAATTTTATTTGTTTTAATTGCACACTTTCTAATATAATAGTTGTACAATAAGGGATGGTTGGAGGGGAAATTCATGCGTTAGGGTTAAGAATTTTAGCACTGGTATTGTTTGTCTGAGTAACAAGACATTTCCAATCTGTCAAATTGGGGAGAGTCGATGAACCTCTTAGTGTTCTTCGCCCGTCATGGTCACGCAATGTCTTTTACGTTGTGAAGTTGAGGCCTAGGTTATCAAATTGTTATTCAATTCATCTTATTATTCGGGACGATATGCTGTATTCTTTTCAACGTTTTTGGGAACCAGCAATCTCTAATGGAATATCGATAACTTGATTTTTGCTAAACAAAATAACCTAAAATTCAATAAATACAGATTTCTGCAAAATAAGATCAATTTCGTCCAGTTTAAGACTTCTATGTTGCCTTTACCTCCATTTAACAGCGATCTGCAAAGATTTTTATATTTTAGTTCACATTAGTTAGTACTCAAAGAAGAAACAGATCTTTTAATCAATATGCTACTGTTGCCTTTGATTTTTTTATTAGTTTTGTGTTTTTTACAAAAATTAAGAAATTAAATTAAAAAATTAAATTACATTAGAATTTCTTTGCATCCTTATATTTTTATTTGAGATAATATAGTCTATCGTAGAGGGTAATTAGCGTGTACATTTTGTTAAATGACGCATCTAGTAACCAAAAACGAACCAAAGCACACTAAAGCAAATTTGCCTTCACTAAGAGCATGGCGAAGATCACCAATCACCTAAAAATCAGTTTGTTTCACCAAAAAATGATTTGAAAAATTCTTTTTAGATATAAAAGTGGGGAAAAAAAAGAAGAAGAAAAGGAGGAGAGTGGAAGAATTGGGGATGATGCAGGGCATGCAAACAAATTGTGGTGATGGCAGGGTGGAAACGATGACCGAAATAAACAAATTATGGTTGACAATGGTGGAACATGCAGAAGGAGGAGGATTGATATGGTGCAATGACGTTCACGGTGCGTACAAATATGGATTACTGGATCGAGAGTGAATCCTCATCAAGTTCACACTGAGAACATCACCACACCAAATCTCAACCCTTTAAACAAATAGGTGAAAAAACAAAAGGAACATAAGAGAAGCATGTAGGGCATTTTTGGAACTCTCTGCCAATGGGCATTATGACCTTTAATTTAGATGCTTGTATAGATAAGATAAGAAACAATTTAAGAGGTCATTTGCAGAATGAATAGAAGCGCCAATTAGGAGAATAAACACTAGAATTGCTATAAACCCTGGAATTATCCCTAAGACCTTAATTGTGGCAGGAATTGGCATAACTTCAGCCCCAATCATAGTTGTTCATATGTCGAACAACTTAAGATGTCATTTGCAGAATGAATAGATTGGTGGATAGTTACCTGAGTTTATAATTTTTAAAAATTTTAAAAATTGAGATCACAGTAAACATAATTCAAATTTGAAATGCTAAAAATCGACAATATAGTGTATCGGTATCTGACTTCGTGAAGCTCATATCGTTGACCGGCAAGGGTGATGGAAACCGGCAGAAATACATGCCGGCATTTGACATAGCGAGCCCCATAGAGACATAGAAATCGACGAAATTCAATGTCGTTATTTGTCTTCATGGGCCCCTCGCTAGCTAAAAATCGGTAGCTTATATTGCCGGTTTTGACACTTTGTTTGTTCACACACATTGATAAGTTGGAGTTCTGTTGCATTGCATGGGGTTTATGAGCCTCGAAGGATAATGCTATTGGAACAACAAGTGCTGCCTCCTCATATGGTTTTCCATAATGCTTTGAATTATCTTAATTCTTAGCGTGCATCTATAATGCTTTAAAGATGCAGTGTAACACCCTTACTGAAATAATTTTTTCCGATTTAAGAGATTGGGTGGAAATTTTTTTTTCTACATCATAATGTTGATTAAAATTCATTGACCGTCAATACTTAGTCATTCTCAAACTTCTAACTGACTTGTCACTGACTTATAACTACTTAAAAATACTATTCATTTTACCAAAAATCGGCAGCATAACGGCTATAAACTTATTAGCCTCTTGAAAAACAAACAATAATTACAACCTTTTAGAGGCACAACAGTCTATAACAATACATATACATTCCAGATATTTATTCACATATTAAACACATCCATTCAAAATCACTTCCTGGCAAATCAAACATTTACAGCCATAACAATTTACTGATCAAATACAGCCCAGTCCTTTACTTCAAATATCTAAATATATACACGTCAAAACATAAAATAATTATAACTGTTTTTTTCTCTTTAATATTTGCTTCATTGTGCACCATGCTCCAGCTACTCTTCAGAATCTGCACGCAGTAAACATTGCGTATTACGTGCTGAGCACTAAACATGCTTAGTGGTGACTATGAATCGAAGATTTCCCCAAACAAGCATAATCACATTAAATTATGTTAAAAATCATATTTTTCCTATTAAAAGCACTTTTTAACATTTTAACAGTATTTTCAATTTATTACTAAAATTTTAGCAGACTTTTCACTTTGGTCATAAACTTTTTAATTTATTATAAAAATATCTTTTTTGCAATTTAATTATAAAATCACCAGTGTTTTTCTTACTTTCATCTTTTAATTGATTTTTGGCATATAAATCATTAGTTGAACTAGACTTTGACTTTTTATACATATTTTCTTATTTAGCCAAACAAATATAGTTATCATTTCATTTGGCATTTTACGCTGTTAGTTGCCATTATTATGATAAATTTTCAGTTCAATTCTTAATTTTTTCATTACTTGCAGAATTGCCCTTTTTATACTTTAATTACGATTTTGTCATTAGTTTTATTTATTTCACTTTGACTTTTTTTATTATTTGTTAAAATATAATTATTAATGCTTTTAACATTTAATACCTAGGAATCTCATTACTTTGGTAAACTTTTCAATTAAGTTTTTGATTCTTCATTTATTACAAACATGTCCTTTTTTTACACACTTTTATTGCAAAATTGCCACATTGACATTTTAATTGCAAAATTTCCATAATTGCATTTTCAATTTCAAAATTTCTATTAATTTGCTCATTTTTACTTTTCATTTAACATTTGGCTTACAAAATTTTGTTCGGTCCTCATTTAAACTTTTTATAGAATATTTCATTTTTAGTCCTTACTTTCTCAATCAATTACGAAATTACCATTTTAAACTTTTAATTGCAATATTGGTACTATTTTACAAATTTTTTATTTTCAAAGCAATAATTGGCATACAATATACTAATTGGTCCTTATTTTGACTTTTTCATATAAAATTACGTTTTAGTCATTTATCTTCATAAAAGTTTATTTTTGGACTGTTTGGCCATCAAATTACCATTTTACCCTAATAAATAATTTCCTTATGACTTTTGCTCATTAAGTTCAATTTTTAGGAAAAATTACATTTTTGTCCCTAAATTTTTTATTTCTTTCAATTAGGTCATTTTTTCGCTTTTAACTTTCACTTTTAGCTTTCTTTTTTGCATTTTTAATTTTTTTTATTATAATGCCCTTAGTACAATCCCGATCAAATTTCTCATATAGGATATACGAGACGTGGACCCCACAAGCTACATACAGACAAATTGAGAAATGATCCCGAATGATTAAATCTCAAAGATCAGATATTAGTACAGACAGATACTATGAAGATCAGAGATCCTACTATAGCAAAACATATCGCCATGACTTGCATCGAGGTATAAGGTATCCCTATGGCTAGCCAATCATATCTTGAGCAAGATTTTTACTGTCTGACTATTGCTAAGGGCAAAATCACTTACTTTTAAAATACTTTTCAAATTTTCAACAATTGCAAATACTTGTTCAAAACAGTATTTTTTGTCAGTCAATTTTTTTCAGTACTTTTAACTGTTCAATGTCTTTTTCTTTTCTATTATTTTGACAGTTACTTTTTCAATATTTTATATATAGTGACATAATTCACCACAGTCACTTTACATATTATATTTTTCAGTATCTTTTCATTTCACTACTTTAGCTAGTTCTTTCGGTACTTTTTATACACTCTGTGAATTATATCATTGTAATTCATCATTTCTTGTTAATTTATGAATTATTTCTTAATAATTCAACAGTTTTACTTTACAATACATTTTATCTTTTTAGACTTTTTAACAGTTTTCTTTCTGAACTGTCTAGTATTGAGTTCGTTCGGAATGTGCAATACTTTTATACTGTTTGTAAATTATTTTACAATAATTCACTATTTTTTTATTGATTTATGAATTATTTTGCAATAATTCATCATGGTCACTTTACATACTATACTTTTTATTATCGTTTTAGTTCAATAAAATAACCAGTCAATCTTTTTGTTATTTTTGGATAATTTTTTGAATTATATCAAGATAATTCATTATTGTTCACTTAAATTATGAATTATAACTCAATAATTCAACACATTTATTTGTACATATTCAAATATTTTCTTTAAAATATTCAAATAAATTCTATAAATTTTATAAAAATTCATAAGTATATTATTTACTCATTCCATGCATTATTTTACAAAAATTCATTATTTTCACTAGTTACATAATTCCTTAATTATTTCAAAAATATTCAAATAATTTTCGTAAAATCTCTAAAAATTCATGGATAATTTATTTCATGTCTACTATCAATTTAAAGCTTAAATCATAAAAAATAACCAAAATACACTTAGATTTTGTAACATCCTTACTTTAACAGTCTTTCAGATACAGAATTAAGCGATAAGCTGAATTTTTTTTATCAATTACTTAACCAAATAATTCATTGACTGCCAATACTTATCCATTATACAAAGTCATAAACTAACTCGTCGATTTATAACTGTCTAATGATACTATTCATTTCATAAAAAATCGGACAACACAACAACTATATACTTATTAGCCTCTTGAAAAGCAGATAACAACTACTGCCTCTTAGAGGCACAACGGTCTATAACAGATAAATATGCACATTCCAGACATTTATTCACATATCAAAACACTCATCCAAATCCACTCTTTGACAAACCAATATTCACTATCACATCAAATAGTAGTTCAAATACAGTTCAACATATATTTACATATACATCAGTCTACTGAATAAATACAGTCCAATCTTTTACTTTCAATATCTAAATATATACATGTCAGAATACAAAATAATTATGACTACTTTTTTTCTTTAGACTTGCTCTACTATGTACTATGCTCCAACTACTCTTCAGAATCTACACGCAGTAAACACTACTTGTTAAGCACTAAATATGCTCAATAGTGTCTAATAATTGAAAAATTTCTCAATTAAGCATAATTACATTAATTATGCTAAAAATCATCATTTTTTTCTTCAAAAGCACTTTTTAACATTTTAACAGTATTTTCAAAACATTACAAAAATTTTGACAAGCTTATCACTTTGGTCTTAAATTTTTCAATTATTTACAAAAATACCCTTTTTGCAAATTATTTACAAAATTGTCATTATTTTTATTATTTTTATCTTTTTACTTTACTTTTAGCATGTAACCTATTAATTGGGCTTTGCTTTGACTTTTTTAGCATATTTTCTTATTTAATCAGTCCCGTACAATAATTATTTTGCTTGACATCTTACACTATTAATTGCCACTAATATGGCAAATTTTCAATTCAATTTTCAATTTGTCAATTCGTTACAAAATTATTCTTTTTATACCTTAATTACGGTTTTACCATTGATTCATTTATTTTCACTTTGACTTTTTAATTATTTATCAAAGTACAATTATTAATACTTTTAACATTCAATGCCAAGTAATATCATTACTTCGGCAACTTTCAATTAAGTCTTTAATTCTTTCCTTTATTAAAAAAATGTCCTTTTACACACTTATTACAAAATTATCACTTTTACATTTTAATTGCAAAATTATCATTGGTTGACTCATTTTTACTTTTCATTTGACTTTTGACTCATAAAATTTCTGTCCGATCCTTATTTGAACTTTTTATACAATATTTTATTTTTTAATCCATAATTCTCAATTAATTACGGAATTGGCATTTTTAGATTTTTAATTACAATTTGGTACTATTTTACAAATTTTTCACTTTCAAATCGTTAATTGACATATAATATACCAATAGATCTTTATTTTGATGTTTTCATGTAAAATTATATTTTGGTTCTTTTTCTTTACAAAAGCTTTTTTTGCTGTTTGATTATTAATTTACCATTTTGCCCTTGAAAAATATTTTCTTATCATTTTTTCATATTAAGTACAATTTTTGGGAAAAATTATATTTTTTCCTAAACTTTTTATTTCTTTCAATTAGATTCTTTTTCACTTTTAGCTTTACTTTTAGCTTGTTTTTTGCATTTTTAACTAATTTTTATTATAATGCCCCTAGTAAAATCCCGACAAAAATTCTCTGATAGGATATACAAGATGTGGTTCCTACAGAGTCACATACAGAATAATATTAAAAAATGATCCCAAAGGATCAAATCTCATAGAGCATATATTAGTACAGAAAGAGACTATGAAGATCAAAGACCCTAACACAATAAAGCAAGCGCTATGACTTGCACCGCTGTATAGGGTGTCCCTATGACTAGCCAATCATATCCCGAACAAGACTTTTACTATTTGACTATTTTTAAGGGCAAACTCACTTACATTCAAAATATTTTTCAGATTTTCAATAGTTGCAATTTCTTTTTTCAAAACAGTATATTTTGTCAGTCAATCTCTTTTCAGTACTTTTGACAATTTCGAGATTTTTTTATTTTCAGTGTCTTATATACAGAGTGTGAATTAGGTCATCATAATTTACCATGATCACTTTACATATTATACTTTTTAGTGTCTTTTCATTTCACTACTTTAGCCCATTATACTTTCAGTACTTTTATACACTTTGTGAATTATATTATGGTAATTCACCATTTCTTATCAATTTATGAATTATTTCTTAATAATTCAACATTTTCACTTTACAATTCATTTTTCCTTTTTGACTTTTAATAATTTTATTACTTTTTCTGTCCAAAAATGCAGTCGCTCAGAGTTTCAATATTTTTATACGGTTTGTGAATTATTTTATAATAATTCACCATTATATTATCGAATTATGAGTTATTTCGCAATAATTCATCATGGCCACTATACACACTATACTTTTTATTGTCTTTTTACTTTAATACATTGGTCAGTCAATTATACCATCCCCTTTTGGGTAGTTCATGAATTATATCGTATAATTCATTATTTTTCACTTGAATTATAAATTATAACTCAATAATTCGATAAATTTATTTTGTACATATTTAAATATTTTCTCTAAAATATTCAAATAAATTTTATAAATTTCATAAAAATTCATAGGTACATTATTTACTCATTTTCACAAAAATTCCTTATTTTCACTAATTACATAATCAATTAAATATTTCAAAAATATTCAAATAATTTCCATAAATTCTCTAAAAATTTATGGATAATTTATTTCATGTCTATCATCAATTAAAGGCTTAATTCATCAAAATATCCAAAATATACTTAAGTTTTCTTTAAGCATAATTTTGGCCACACAAGAATTTTTCTATACAAAATTATTTCATTCAAATTAAGTTTATAATTAGGCTTAATTAAGGTCTAATTACACTTTTCTAAATTTAATTTCAATTATACACATTTTTATTAAATTTTCCTTATAAAACCTAAAGGAAGATCGAGCAATTTATAGGGAAATTAAAACAAATTTAGTTCAAACATGAGTTATTCATTTCTTTTTAAATTTATATTCTTTAAGTTTAATCAATTTGAAATTTTCTTGAAACCAAAGGAAAAACATTTTTCAATTTGCCTAGACAAAACAAATTTCTTTGACACTAAAGGAAACATTTCTCAATTATTTTAATGGTATTGTTATTACCATGAAGATGATGAAAAAATCACACAAGCCTGTGATCCCATGAACATCATTCATATCCGAAAATTTCTTAAGAAGAATTCTTTAAAAAAAGAAAAGAAAAGGAAAGAAAGAATGGAAAAAAAATTCACAAAATCCAACTGTTGTCTAGTTGACAAATTTGGAGAAATGCATTTAGGGCACTTTTGGTTCACTGTATTGTTTTAGCATGTATAGTATTAACATGTATAGTATTAGCTTATATAATATTAGCCTGTACAGTATTAGTCTGTATTATATTATACAATATTTGGTACAAAATTATATTATCACATACAATTATATATTGTATTTAATGTATAATATCGTAATATATTATTTAAAAAAAATTAAAAATAGATACAATTAAATTAATTTTATTGTAACTAATTTAGACAGAAAATTTATAATTATAAAATATAAATTTTAATACATCAATTTTTTATTAAAAAAAATGAAAAATGACTATATATTATTAGAAAGATCGGCATTTCTAAATTTAAAATTAGATAAAAAATGAAAAAATCTAAACGACGAATTTGAAGAAATATTTGAGCAAAAAATGAAAGAATTTATTAATTATAATATAATTTTTATATAATAGCTATTAGCTTATACATTCAATATTATAAATTTGAAAATTTGCGACAGTGTGGCGGTGGCTATAGTGATGGTGATGGTAGTGACGGTTGTGGCGACAACTGAGTGGTGGTGGTAGCGGCGACGATGTGGCGGTGGCGGTGGTATGGTAGTGGTGATGATGGTGTGGTGGCGGTGGCGAAGGTAGTGTGGTGGTGGTAACGTTTGCAATGTGATGGTGTAACCAGCAGTGGTGGTGTCGGAGGCGAGGTTGTGGTAGTGGTGGAGGTGGAGGTGGAGGGATGTGGTGGTGGTAGCGAGAGTGTGGTGGTGGTGGCAAGGGTGGCGGTGGTGTGGTGACAGGGAGCGGTGGTGGCTACGACAGTAATGGTGGTAGTGGTGGTGGTGGTGGCAGTAGCGGATGTGGTAACAATGGTGATGGCTGCAATGGTGGTGGTGTCGGCAACAACGTAACGATGGTGTCAGGCGATATGGTGGTGGGGTTGGTGATGTCGGCAGTGGTGGTAGTGTTATCGACTGCGACGGCAAGGGTGGCGACGACAATGATAGTGGTGGTGGTATTGGCAATAGCATGGCAATGGTGGTGGCGACGATATGGTGGTGGGGTGATGGTGGTAGCAACGATGGTAATGGCGGTAGTTGTGGTGGTATCGATAGCAGTGGAGGTGGTGGCAGGGTGGTGGTGGCGGCGGCGATAGTGGTGGTGGTGGTGGCGGCAACAGGGTGTGGTGGTGATGATGATGGTGATAGCAACAATAATGGTGGTTGGATAGTATTTAGTATTAATATGATGTTTACCGTATTACACAAACCCTTGAGTTTGTAGTGTATTATTTTATACAGTATATGTGAGATAATGAGACTTGTACTGTATTATAATATTTTTACATTAATTTTTTAAAAATTCTTCCAAATATCGTACTTGTATTAATTTATACTATTTTATGCTATCCTATATGTAATTCAGTGAACCAAATGTGATCTTAGTGTATGGATGAATGGTAGTTGAGAGACGGTATTATAAATGACCAATCTCTGAATCCAAAATTTCACACGAAAATGCAGATGAATATATTCAATTATGACCAAAAGACATGTATCTTTCACACTTTGTGTAACGCAAGAGTTTTTTTTAAATAATATATTTTAATAAAATATTTTTTAAAATGTGGCATGTTAGGTTACGGAGCGAAGATGCAACGACCTACTGCGTAATTGTGCCAGAGTCACTGTTGGATCCCACACCCGAAGAGGCAGCATGTGGCTGCATTATCTGCATGTCCGGGCCCCACCTTGCACTCAAATAGATCCACTCTAGTATGAGCATTCATAGCTGCCTTTGAGACTATATAGGCCGAGAGGAAAGTAGGCCACCCTTTGGATTCTAAATCTGTTTACCGTATGCATATACTACAAGATAGCGAAATATAATTGAAAATGTCTTGGGTTGACCTGGTTCATCATGAATTTATTCACATACCAACTTAGTGATAAGGTTGTAAAAGTCATTTTCCTCCATGTGGAACGTGTCATTGGTTCCATTTCATCTGGCCCAGTTATGGGATTTGAATTAGATCCAAAGCTTGAAGATGAGAATGAGTTAGAGAGAGAAGGGATAAATGGTTGGTTAGAATGAATTTGGTTAATTTGATTTAATTCGAGTTTGTTTAATTTAGACCTGATTAATTTTAGAGATACATGTTTTTTTTTGATGATGTGTCAAGTTTTTTTTGCTGATGTGGATTGAAATAGTAAAATTGGATCAATTGTATACCAATAATGGTATTTTTTTTAAGAAAAAAAATTGAGGGGCATATTTGAACCACTTGACAAACTTGATGGGTAAATTTGCTCCTTTTCCCTATTTTTTTATTGGATTGTTTGGAATATAATGGGTTATATAGATTGTCTATTTTAAAATATATTTATACTTTTCATAATATAAAATATATTAATTTCTTTTTTAAAAAAAAAAAACTTTCTTTCAATTGTTTAACATTTTTTTCTCAATTTAAAAAATAAATAAAAATGATACAGTGCCTTAAAAGTGCATAATTTTACAATTTTAGCAAATAAAAACTATATGGATATTTACCGTTTCTTAAGATGTGAAATTAATTAGTTTAATAGCAAACAGCAAATAGAAAGAGAGCAGGAAGTTTCGGGAGCTGTAAAATAAAATGGTGAAGAATATAATCACAAATACATTATAAAATTTGGAATTCTTTTAATTTTCTGTATCAAAAACCGTGACATGTATTTTGGCAAATTATGATTTTATAACCTTATTCGCCATATCATAATCTAGAATTTAATTTACAATGAAAATGTATATTTTTGACGGCATTGGCTATGGGATTGGGACTATAACCTAACTTGGTCCATCAATAGAGACAAACAGGGCAACAAAATTTCCTTTGAATGCCAGAAAAATAAGAAAAACATTGATTGAGTCTTTTGGGTTGGGCTGTTACATTTACATGGGTATATTGGTTGGGCTATTATTAAGGATGATCGCGGGGCGGGACGGGGGCGGGGAGTGCCTCCCCACCTACTGCCCCGCGCAAGGGCGGGGCGGGGGCGGGGCGGGGATCGAAAATATTTCGGGGAAAAAATTCCCCCCGTCCCCGTCCCCGCGGGGATCCCCATCCCCGCGGGGATCCCCGTCCCCACATAAAAAATATTTTTATTTTTTAAAAAAATTTAATTATAATAAAAATATTATATTTAATAATTAATTATAATTGAAAATATAATATTTAATAATTAAAAATATAAATTCAATTACAAATCAAACTAATATAAATTTTAATAATTGATAAAACTAAAATTAAATATAATTTAAAACTAAATTATATAAATATAATTAAATTTAGTAATTAAATTTCGGGGGCGGGGAAATTTCGGGGCGGGGACCACAATCCCCGTCCCCGCCCCGAATTATAAATCGGGGAATACTTTTCCCCCATCCCCGTCCCCACGGGGAAATTTTTCGGGGATTCCCCGCCCCATTCGGGGCGGGTCCCCACCGGGGACGGGGATTCCCCGCCCCGTGATCATCCCTAGCTATTATGTAATTCATAATCCCAATTAATTTTTTAAATTTAATAATGGATTATAATAACCACTAATTTGGAAAATTAAGAGCTTACCAACTTTTTCACGATTTAGTTTTCATTCTTTTTCAAAAATTCGCAATTATATATCAAAAAAAAAGTTACCTACTTGGTTGAATTTCAGGAAAGATTGATCAAAAGTTTAATTGGAGCTGAGAAGATTGGTCCCATATATATATAGTGAATCATGCAAATTAGATAAATTTCAATTCTGAACTCCACTTTCAAACCGACCATAACTTGGAATATATTGCCTTTTCTATTTTTTACTTTTTTTTTTATATTCTTTTGAATATCTCCCTTCGGAGTAGTGATAATCGGATGAATATGTATATATGGTATATACACATCTGAATCATATAACTAATAATATGTTAGAAATTAGACAATTTAAATGCATACATATATATTGACAAAACGCTTGCAATCAAACAATTTAAATGTAACCGTACCGAATGCAAGTATGCTATCACCTCCCCTCCTTTCTAAGCGTGTGCAACGATTGATTTGATTTAATAATCGAATCAAATCGAAATAATTAAAAATCAAATTTTTAAAATTTTAATCAATCAAACCAATTTTATAGAATAATTAAATTTAAATCGAACCAAAATTTTCGATCAATTTGATTTGGTTAACTGAAAAATAAAAAATTAAAACTATTTTTTAAAAAAATAAAATAATTATGTCTAAAAATTATACAAAATTATAAATCATAATATACTAAAATAAAAATATCTAAATTATATAAAATAAAAATTCAAATTAAAATTATCATTTCAAAATATATAATAAATAATACAACAAAACCGTTAAATAAATTTTTTTATTTAATCGATTTTTAATTTAATTATCAAAATTTTAAATTATTATCTAAAAAATAAATATTAATAATCGATAAATATACTCATATAATTCACAACTCAAAATAAAATAATTTTCATGTACAAAATAATTATTTAATTAAAAAATTCAAAAAAAATATATAATTATATAGAATTTTGGCTCGATTTTTTTGCATTTTTTTCTTCAAAAACCGAACCGAAAAATCAATTTTTTTTTTTAAATTTAAAATCAAAACCGAACTGAAAAATCGAACCAAATTAAAAAATCAATCGGTTTCATTCGATTTTTCGATGTGAACCGAAATTTGCTCACCTCTACTCCTTTTCAACTATTGTTTTTTATCTTTTCTTCTCTCTTATACAAATTTCGGAATTTTTTTTTTTCATTTTCATTTTAAACCAATATTCAAACTGCACAATAAATTTTCCACCAAACTCTTAATTTTCATATTATGAAAAACAACAAATTATTGCTTCTTTGTGAAGGATGAAACATTTTCTATAACTTCAATAATTAAAATAAAAATACAAAATTACTCAAAAAGTTCTCAAGTTTTTTTCGTAGGCTATTATTCTGATACATAAAATCCACTCCTTCAACCGATTCTATAGTGGTGTATGTGCTCATTTATGACTATTAAATAAAATAAAATTATTACATATATAATACCACCATTGATTATACGGCATATCTAAAAGCCATCATCAAAATTAACTTTATTATCAAAATTCTAGTCATCTTTCAATCAACTATATATAATATTCTCACACCCTCCAAACATCATATCACTTTTTATTAATAGGCTTCTATGAACATTGTCTACAGAAATTATTTGTTACAGTAACACCTAATCAATAATCATTTTAATTTTTAATTACAATTAAAAATGATTGTAGTTTTAATCGAATTTAGAGCTTTGATGTGTGTGTGTGTATATATATATATATATAGTGCCTTTTAATAGAATTCGAACCATTCCACACTTTATGTAATTGGTGATTATTTACCTTCTTTTAGCAAAATATATGAAAAATTATTTCAAAATTGTTTATGTAATATTACCAATTTCGCTGATAAATTAAATTTATAAATAAAAATAGGTGGAGACTAGAGAGAGAATAATGAATGCATTTACTTATGGTCATAAAAGAGGGACTTTTTTAAAAATAGTGTTTTTTTTAAAACTTATTTTGAGAGATGGTGTGTGAAAAAAAGTATTTAGAAAAATTGTGTGTTTTTCCATTCCCGCAACCAGTCGCTGCGGGAATGGACTGGGCCCCACTCTCTCTCTCTCGTTACCCACCCCCCCCTCTCTCTCTCTCTCTCTCCCTCTCTCTAGTCATAATCTTCCAAATAAAAAAAATATTATTAAATTTTATAAAAAGAAATATTATAAATTTATATTTATTATTAATCCAAATTAATTTTATTGTTGGAATCGATTTAATTAGTATAACATATAAATTTCAATTTATCGGTTTAGTTAATAACTGAAATTTTAAAAATCGCAGTGGTCATTTATAATACCGTCTCTCAACTACCATTCATCCATACACTAAGATCACATTTGGTTCACTGAATTACATATAGGATAGCATAAAATAGTATAAATTAATACAAGTACGATATTTGGAAGAATTTTTAAAAAATTAATGTAAAAATATTATAATACAGTACAAGTCTCATTATCTCACATATACTGTATAAAATAATACACTACAACAATAAAATTTCAGTTATTAACTAAACCGATAAATTGAAATTTATATGTTATACTAATTAAATCGATTCCAACAACAAAATTAATTTGGATTAATAATAAATATAAATTTATAATATTTATTTTTATAAAATTTAATAATATTTTTTTATTTGGAAGATTATGACTAGAGAGAGAGAGGGGGTGGGTGGGTAACGAGAGAGAGAGAGAGTGGGGCCCAGTCCATTCCCGCAGCGACTGGTTGCGAGAATGGAAAAACACACCATTTTCCTAAATACTTTTTCTCACACACCATCTCTCAAAATAAGTTTTAAAAAAACACCATTTTAAAAAAAGTCCCCATAAAAGAGTGGGTGGTGGGTGGACAAAAGATTCATGGACTATTTGGATTAGGCACATGGGACAAACAGAGGAGGTAGAAAAAAAAAGAGTTTTTTATTTGGAATTTATTATTATTTTCCTTTCATTAATTAAATTACACGACGTTTCATTACATATAGTGGTGTATACAAGTAGTACACACTATATATATATGTACACATGATGTATACAGTTAGTACATATTGTGTATACATGATGTACATACTATTTATACAGCATATACACATGACGTATATAGCTAGTACATGCTGTGTATTCATGATGTACATACTATGTATACAATTAGTACACACCATGTATATAACTAATACATATGGTATATACATCATATACACATGGTATATACAACTAGTACACACGGTAAATACATCATGTATGCACTATGTATATATTATGTACGTACTATGTATACAACTAGTACATATTGTGTATACATCATGTACACACTGTATATACAACTAGAACACACGGTGTATATATCATGTACATACTGTATATATTGCTAGTACACACGATATATATAACTAGTACACATTGTGTATACATCATGTACACATTGTATATACAACATATACACATAATTAGAATCATAATTCACAATTAGTAAATGTATATAGTAAAGAAAAATAAAAAATAATTACATTTTGTTCAAAAATAATTGCACAATTAAACTAATTTTAGTTGGTTAAAATAAAAAAAAAAATTAGTTCAAGATTCTTTCCTAAAGAACAATTTTTTTTTTAATATTTCAATTAAAGATAAATGTGTCAACTTTAACATGACTCAGATCTCTATGTTAGTTGCATTAGTAAAATATTAAGATATTGCTTGTTGCTTAGGATAGAACCTTTACTTCGGGTATAACTTCATATTATACATATTCGTTAGAAAAGAGACTAGTAATGATATTAAATATCACAATCATACATACCATAAACATTGCTCAAAGTTAAACTGCACTAGATAACATATTACCTTCGGTGAAATTATAGTACATAATCAATTTTCAGCCAACGACTTCTGATGGACACATCCACCAGAAGTCTTACATCAAACTGATCCTTTATGCTAACCAGTTTCAATAGAAATTAATCTATTGATAGTTAAATCCTTTGTTGTCCAATATCATAGTACATAATCAATTTTTGCAATTGTTGAAGTTTCATTTTGGTTGAAAAAATGTGATTGGATCAAAACCCAGCCATAACTGGGAGAACACCTATATAAAGCAGATGCTAGACACAGCACTGTATGGAAGGAAATAAGAGAAACAGGGAATAGATTTCACTCGGATTATATCATATCGAGCACATGTAAAAGTTTGCCAATCACCAGATTTTCCTAATAACCACTAGAAATTGATATTTTTCATGTGAAAATGGAATCCACTTGATAAGCAAGCAAACAAGAAATTAATATCTAGCAATTGACATAATGAATTTCAATTAGATGATCTACTTCAACTATATCTAGCAAGTATCAAAAAGTGTAGTGGAAGAAATGAAATAGAGGCAAAATTCCATAAGAGCTTCAAGATTTCCCTTTTGAAAACATCTATACAGTAAGATAATGCCCTATCTCTTCAACAATTCAGTATCCTAAGTACACATATGGTGCAAGTATGGACAGAAAAATATGAGCATTGATATAATTATACCAAGCTGATAAGTTTATCGAAAGCTAAGATATAACCGCATAGATTCTTTAAATAGCTTAAGGTACCTACGAAATTTAAGGAGGAAAAAAAGATATAAAAGTTACCTTCTTCAGAAATCCTGCACCAAATGCTCTTGTTACTTTCAACTGCCCCTTCACCCCATCATTTAAAATGGCTTGGTTGTCATTAGGATGTTCTGCCCTTATCCTAAACACTTTCTGCAGCAAGCAAGGAGAGATACTATATTATATTTTAATTATAACAGCACAGCAGAATTCTATACAAAGCTCTGCAAGTCATATAATATTTTGATTTTAGTTCTTCAAACAACCAAACATACGAATTCAAATCCTTACCTTGACATTAGCATAAAAAAAAAGTCAACCTATTCTATCCCACCTGATTCGTTTGCCAAGTAATTGTAATCTTCAAATTCATGTAATTTAATGATTAATGGAAACAAAGGGGCAGTGGTCGGGAATTAGGAGGTGAAAAATTAGGAAAGTGAAAATGTGAAAATAAGAAATTTAATAAGGATTGAAAAAGCTATGTTTTTGAAAATATAAGTTGTAGAATTGATATTGAAAATTTAAAATATTATATTAATGAAAAAATTAGAGATGTGTTGTATTTTTTTTTTTTTGTGTATATTTTTCTAAAAACTCCAAGAGTGAGAAAAAGTTTGGTTAAACAAGCATGGGCCATTGGTTTAAGCTTTACCAAGCAGACTCGAATTAAGGTACCCACCAACTATTGGGCTGGGCCAATTGTTTTGTCTATATTCATATTTCCTTTTTTTTTTCTATTTTTTAATGGAATTTGACCATGATGATTATTTGTATAGCACGTAATCTCCGAATTTATAATTTAATTTTAATTAAATATACGTTTAGAAAAATAAATAAAAAGTCGATTAGCGGTCCTTTGGACTTTATTAAAAAATAATAAAAACAAATAGTAAGCCAAACGTAACTTAATTTAGAAAGGAAAATTCTCATCTAAAATCTCATTCATATAATTCCTTCGTAAATTAAGCCATTATAATTTTTACTATTATCACTTGTATAAAATAAGTATTATTTTCTTTTATAAACAAATATTATTAGATGGGCAGATAAATAAAAGACATCAGACTACTATAAAATAATCTTCTTTTAAGTGTGACTTTAAATATAAAAAAGAATTAAGATATATAATTGTAAGTGTGACTTTTCGTATAAATTATTTTTAGCAGCTCAAGAAGAATAAGAGAATAGCTTATTTAATCAGGAATAATAATAACATTTTTATAATTTTTCCCACATTTTTTAAAAAACAAAAAGGATACCACCGGCATCTAATTATTATTTTTTGCCTTTCTAAACATTGATTGGAATTTTGATATTCAAATATAACTTTTATATAAAAATATCAATTATTGCATATACTCTTAAAGAAAAGGTCAGGAAATTAATTTCATTGGTAACTTTTGTGCCTTTGTATCATACCCAACTTGTGAAAATGTAAAAGTTGCTTTCTTTACTGAAGTGTGTGTGTGTGTATATATAAAAGAAGTAATTTACTAGTTTCAAAATAGGATGATCCATAAACATAGTTAACTAATTATAATTATATTAATGCATTATCTTAAAACTTAACTTAGCAATATCTGTTTTTTTTTTTATCCAAGAATCCTGACTTATTCTTGGGCGACATAGAAATGTGGTTTTACAATTGGAAATCCTGATCAGAGCCCACCTTTCCTTATTTCTTCTGCAGCTGTTTAATATATTATTTGCTTTGATGATATGGTCCTTTTCTTTACATTGTTAATTAATAGGCAAAGCTTCGACAATACCTAATCAGTCACACTCCCATTTACGATTAAAGAGTGGTTAGAGTAGTAATGTTGTCTCTTATCTCATCTGTTTAATCTTATTCGATTAATATTTATTTTAAAGTTTTGGTTTTGTTTGCATTTAGTAAAAGATTTTTTTTTTTGACTTATAATATTTGTATTGCGGTCCCAATATGAGAAAGATTACAATACCAATTTTTCTTTTTCTTTTTCTTTTATGCATATCTACCTTTTTTGGTATTTGGCATCATTCACTCTCCTAATTCACATTATATATATATATATATATATATATATATATATATATATATATATTGTCTCACAAAATATACTTTACAATAAAATGTTTTCTAGTTAAAAGCATGGAATAAAAAGTATGTATGATATTTTAATCGCAGAATTAATCAATTTACAAGTATTTTGGATTAAAAAAATGGGAATCAATAATTATGGAGAAAGGAGAGAAATTATTATTTTTTTTCTTTTTAATAGTAAGAAGAATTTGCACTGTCTTCCTTATATGATGGACATGGTCAATGCTGATATTTTTTCTTCTCAAAAAGTTTTAAAGGTAGAGAAAAATAAAGGGACCGGGTTCCATGAAATGCAAAAAAATAAAAAAATAAAAAATTATTCACTAAAAGTTTCCTTTTAATTGATATTTGTTATTGATAACTATGAAAAAAATATCTTTAAGGCTCAATCAAGTCAGCCCAACAACACTTGGTATGGATCAAAATCCATCAACAAAAAGGCAAAGTGTGAGCTGAAAGATAAGACAAAAAAACACAGTATTCGATCGGATTGATGGGACACACTGCCCTGTTAGGTCTACTGACAAAAGTTAACGCACATGCCTTCACCTGCTTCCTGTCATATCGCCGCTCACCTACTCCACTTGCCAGTTATCACGCTCCAAGGTACTCAAGTACCCCTCCAAAAAACTCCTATAAATAGCCTAAAACACAATGGCTCCAGGTATTGAACATCTGAGACTCTATCTCTCTAAGCACTCTTTCTATAAAAGCTACTGACTTAAGCTTTGGAGTGCTAACGCTCGGGTCCGATCGGGCACTCCTTCTTGCAGGTTCTGTCATCCAACCGGATCATTGCCTACCAACTCTCCTTCTTACAGACAAAGACAAATCGTGCTTTATCATTTGGTGCTCTCATTGAGAGTGGTAGACTCGAGATCTAATGAGCACGCAGCCTCCGAGAAGCATAACTGTAATAGCAATAGTCGGAGCAGATCTAAGCCTGCAGGGAGAAGAAAGAGACCTCTCATATCATCTACGAGGGGTAATCTCCTTCTGGAGTTTGACGATGTCATCATGCAGCAGCCAAATGACACCCTTGTTACTTTTAAGGACATGCATGCTATTTTTAGTAGCCTCGCTAAGAGCATAGTCCAAACAATTAAAAAGAGCGAGATGCCTAGAACTTCTGAAAGAGGCGGCAAAACAGACTTTATGGCCGAAGACTTCAGAAGAGGGAGAAATAGAGAAATCTCCATCAGCGAGCCACAAGCTCACAACGGCAAAAGGATAGGAGCCAAAACTCCAGGGAGATATGATAAGGGGAAAAGGACAATGTCATCGAGTATAGATACTTCTTACATCCCCAGTAGATCATCCACCCCATCCTTTAGTGATGATCTATCCCTTATGGGTACACCTAATCACAGTCACTTCCATATATCTAAAAGGGTGTTCACTTCCATAGCGATGAGCAGCAAGGATAAATGGTTCAAACAAAAACTCCAGTAGTTTGGTTTGATAGAGCCTAAAAAAGGTATGTTTAATAGGAACACCTGAAATAACACCGCCTCCCTTTTTTGCAGGGAAATTACGGTGTCAGAGCTGCCTCCCAGATGGAGAGATGTGGTGATAGATAAGTATACAGGCAAAACTGATCCCACTACCCACCTTGCAGAGTACTTGACTAAAGTACAGGTTTACACCTACGATGAAAGAATTGCCTGCAGAGTCTTCCTCACCATCCTAGGAGGAGATGCCTTGAGCTTGTTCCACGAACTTCCTCAAGAATCAATCACCTCTTTCAAACAACTCAAAGAGTTGTTCACCACGCGATTCATTGTGCAGACACGCATCCTAAAGTCAATTAGTGACCTGTGCAACCTCTATCAAAGAGCCGATGAAAGTCTCAAAGACTACATCGATCGCTTCCAAGCCACAATATCAGAAGTAAAGAATATAAGCATGGAAATGGCGTCGAACGTCTTGGCAAGAGGCATCATGGATCGGCCACTTTTTGAATCCTTGACAACAAGGCCACCGATTAGCTTTTCCGACCTGACGAAAAGAGCCAGACAACACATCCAGTTGGATGATGCTCTCAGATCCAACAAAGTAAGAAAGACCAATGTCATAGACAGACTGCAATATCCAAACGGTCGGGCTTTCAACAGAACCTCATCATCTGATCGGATAGAGTGGCGTTTGGGTCAGCCAGCTTGGACTTTCACTCCACTCAATGCTAGCCTTGCCCAAGGATTGATGGGTATCAAGGAAAAGCGTAGGAAAGAACAGAGGTCGTGACAAAGATTGTGAATTACTTAGAGATTTCGGCCACTCAAACTGATTAACACTAATCCCAAAAGAAAGAGACGAAACGGACTAAAAGGAAAGCTCCTATAAGAGGGCTGGCGGTGGGAGAGATGCGTTCGGCTCGGATAACGCTGACAGGCGTAGAAGTATGGATCCACACATAATGCCTGTTAGGGTCATCGAACAATTGCAAAATCAGGTGAAATTGTTATAATTTGAGTCCCCACGAATGTATTGTACTAAATTTTATTGCTCTTTCAATCTCCTGAATAAGTGATGGATTGCCAGCACATTTTGATATTATTTGTTTACTATTAAAGATTCATCTTTAAGTTTTTAAATATACAACAATAAAAAAGCTGTAACATGTAAAAAGCTGTTGAAAGTTCTAGCACCCTGATGCACACAAGATAAGTATCTCCACGAAGCAAAAAACAGCTTAAAGACAGGTACGTGTCCAGCAAAATTTACTGCTTGTCGTTTAAAACAAAATTTCTTAACTATTTCTCTAGCAAAAGGACCTTTGGATCCTCTTAATATCAAGAACGAGATGAGGGCCCTAACGCCTGTAGACCTCGTCTCCCGATCGGTCTCTATAATTAACCGTCCCAATGCGGATCGAAAAAGGTATTTCCTCTTATCGAAAGTTTGAAATGAGGGCCTTACGCCTGTAGACCTCTCCCCGATTGGTCAGAATAATCCCACCTCTCTAGCATGGATCAATTTTCTAGAATTCTGATCGATGAAAATTCTGATTGAAGTAATTAATCCCGATTGATGACAATCCCGATCAATGATCATTTTGAAAGCTCGAAACTCCATCTAACTTTAGGCTATTTTTTTACTAGCACAGCTCCCTCGCTAGGCTCAATGTTCATTCTGAGCCCAAAATGCGATAGCTTTTCTCCATCATAAATTCATCTGCTAGGTTCGATATTATTCCCGAACCGAAAATGCAAGACGCCTCCATTCAATCTTCACCGACTCATTCGCTAGGATCGATGTCTATCCTGAATCAAAAATGTGAAAGTCTACAATTAAATACAAAATTGCCAAATCTACTGGACATTTGGCCAAAAATATATTCGGAACGGACATTCTCCACAAAACCGCTAATGGAATAGACTGATCGATCGGTATTGTTCCAACCGCCAAAGTGTGGACGAAATAGCTTGACTTTTAATCAACATCATATATTGATCGATTGTGATATTCCAGTCACTCTAAGACTGAGGGCTTAATTTCGATCAATGTTACATCTCGATCGATGAATCAATAATGATACAACTTATCTGCTAGGTTTGACGTAGCCGAAGATGTGAAAGTTAAAAGCCATTCATTTACAGAATAAGTTCCTCTGCTAGGCTCGACGTTCATCCCGAGCCTAAGATGCAGGACGTATTTGTTTAATCTTCATCAACTTATTCGCTAGGTTCGATGTCATTCCGAATCTAAGATGCGAAGATAAACAATTAAATTGATTATCTCTACCATGCACTTGATGTGCAAAATCATCAAATCTTCAAAGCAATGCAAGATCGAAAGGTCATTCATTGTGCATGACTCTCCTATAAATAGCTGATCTTTATATCTGATTGGATAATACTTCAATCGAATGAAAGACTGAAAAGTCACATACTGCGCTTGATGCCGTAAATTTAAGTCACAACTCATAACCTGAATGAAAGGTTTATCTTTTAAATTCGATCAGATTAAGCGATCGTTGATTCTAAAAGTTGTGCAATGTAATGCTTGAAAAGCATCTTATAATTCAGGAAGTATTTTCCTTAGTTAATCTTGAATACTCTCCATGATTGATTTTATATTTATCCGATTCCATACATTCTCCATGGTTGATGCTGTTTGTTTTCCTTACCGAATTTTTATGATAAACTACCTCCAATGAGAATTATAGTATGCAGGTGAAATTAAAAGACAAATGCTTTGACAAATTGAACTTCATATATGAAGAATTTTTACAAGTCACAAGATGAAGGAAAACATCCTTACAAAGAAGAAAATATTACAAAGAAAATTTAAATCCCTATATCTACAATCTCCGCAGCTATAGGGGACACATCCATATCAGCTAAAGGCTGAGAAGACTTCGGGACTGTCATAGGAACATGATCTGTTGATGCTGAAATAGCTACTTCTGGCTCGATCGATGCTCCAGGGGTCGGCTGAGATGACGTGAGATTTTGGAGAGCTTCCTCTTCATTATCGTTGGAAAGAGGATCGAGCAAAATTTTTGGGTCTTCCATCCAGCTAAGGTCGGCCTCAGGAAAGTGCTGCTCGACTGCATAAATCAATCAAGTCAATAGCCGTCCTTAGACCTCTCCCAACTAGTCCAGGAGCTCTTCTCTTTGGGTGGCAAGGTCATCCTCAAGCATTTTACCCCACACCATCTCTCTTTTTACTAAGGCAGCTTGTAGTGAATCACGCTCACCGCGCAGAAGGTCGGGCTCAGTGTTGGCCTTTGAGCACTCGGCATACAGATGTGTGCACTTACCCCTCAATTTGGCTGCCTCTTCTTCGAATTTTTTCCCCAAGGCATTTTCGGCAATCAAACGGGCTACATCCCTTTTAAGGTGGTCAACCTCTTTCTGTCGAGCCTTCAGATTTTGAGAAAGAAGAGCGGTCTCTTTCTTTAATTTTTCAACCTCTGACTGGGCAAGCAGAGACTCCTTTCTAGCTACATCATATTTAGCTTCTGCTTCTTTCCTGATCCGATCGGCGTCCTCCCATTTACCTCGACAGAAAGCATCCATGCCATGCAGGCGCAAACCCCTTTTTATTAGCTAAAAGACAAAAGGGGAAGAAGAAGGGCCAATTAGCTAAGGAGATAGAGGATAGAAGAAAGAGCGAGGTGAGATCATTCAAAAAACAAAAATTATTCGCTTTACCTCTAGATTCTACTGTTGAAAAAGGTTGCACTCTTGGGCGAGTGTGCTGGGGTCTCCCATTGCCTTAAAGTCGCTCTTTTAAAGCATACCGCGGCACACAAAGCTTGATACCACCTTGTTATTGACATACCAACCGTCGCCAAATTGATTTTTCAAAATCTCTCCCAGCGATATAGCATTCCGAGCGGATTCATCCAGAATGGGTTTTTTACCTTTTGCGGCAACCCTTGTATCCACCACGGCTACCAGGTTTACAACTTTCTTCTTGGATGCATCTTCAGCTCTTCTTTGGGCAGCTTTATCTATTAGGGGCACGTTTGTTTGAGCTGATCCCCTCCGAGGTAGAGATGGTGGCTCCTCCTTCGAATCATTTTCATTTCTCAAAAGCAAACGCTTAAGAGGGCGTTGACCCTCCGCCAAAGGCTGGGTAGCAGCAGATCCTAGAAGGGTCTAAGGAGCAAGAAACAGAGGATCACTTGCAGAGGGATTGAAAGCCTGAACTTCTGAAGAAGGCATGAGTTTTCTCTTTTTCAATCTCCTCTCCTCCTTAGCAGCCCGTTTTGCCTCAATTCTCGCCTTAGCCCGATCTGCCAGTTGCCTAGCAACGTCGTCTCCTTTAGCCATCGCGTCTGCAGCTGCATCACCAAAATAAAAGATAAGTATTCTCTCCAGCTAATATGTATTCCATGAACATGCAATGCATGATTGTCAATATGCACTTCTCCTACACTCCAATTATAATGCTTACGTTCTGCGTCAATGCCAGCATCGGAGTTTGAAGATTCGATCAGATTTTTCAGAAGATAATTGGAGTCATATAGTTTGCCATATCTTGCCACAACGCCCAATAGCTTTTCAATATCGCTCTCATGAGCAGATCGATCGAACGTTTGGTCTTTCAAAGCGACAGCTATATCCGATTGGACTAAAGATATCCCAAATCCTCTGGCCATCCAAGCTAATAAGAATCTTTCTTTGAAGCCCTTTATGGAGGATGGCACAACGAACAACTTCCTCTGCGGTCGACTTGTAAAAAAAATACTTTGTTCCATCATTTCGTCTTAAGATATAGAAAAAATGGGTGAATAGATCCAGAGTTGGCGCCACTCTCTCCATCTCACAAAGGATCTTGAAATAGGACATTATTCTCCACCTATTTGGATGAAGCTGATTAGGGGCAATTCGGTAACCTTCAAGAATTGCTATATCAAAGGCACTGAAGGGAAGCCTCAATCCTGCTTCGAAGCTCCACAAATGGCAAATGAATCACTCATTATTCTCACGTCCAAAAGGTCCCTCGATCATCGCCATGGAATTTGGGCAGGCCATCACAGAGATCTCCACGAAAAGATTATATCGTGAAGGGATCTCAACCACTTCTTCCTCCGTAAGCTTCGAAGGACAAGCTACAGTCTCACGATCTCCATAAACTTCAAGAAAGCTCCTATCTATAGACTGGCTACTGCTTGAAGCCATCTTTGATGGAGGCGGAGGAGAAAAAAATGATATTATATAAATGAGGAAGAAAATCAAAAGCAGAGATTGCTCACTTACTTGGATAACCTTGCAGAAATTTTGAAAGCACTGAAATGGCAAAGTTTCCAAAGAAAATCTGACAGAGTTTTGCTAAGGATCACTGAAAAATACAAAAAAATTGCCCCAAACTTACCTATTTATAGGCACAAAGCTTCTGGAATTCTCCAACCGACCTTTCGCTGGATGATTGCCACGTGTCTCTAATCCATTATGGCGGTTACGAAGAACGAAGCATCGCCCTCGACATGCGCGCAAGAAATAAATGCATAACGACTGTTCGAAATGGACGGACGAGGCTTATCAGATTCGCGCCAATTCAAAAAATCCCACCAAAAAGACTAAAATCACCCGTCGGATCGTTTGGAGGGGGGAAACGTGATAATTATGGAAAAAATATCTCCAATGTCCAATCAAGTCGGCCCAACAACACTTGACAAGATCCAAAGCCCATCAACAAAAAGGCAAAGTGTGAGCCGGAAGACAAGACAAAAATGCACGGTGTCCGATCGGATTGATGGGATGCACTGCCCTGTTAGGTCCACTGACACAAGTTAACGCCCATGCCTTCATCTGCTTCATGTCACATCGCCGCTCACCTATTTCACTTGTCAGTTATCATGCCCTAAGGTATTCAAGTACCCCTCCAAAGAACTCCTATAAATAGTCTAAAACACAATGGCTTCAGGTATTGAACATCTGAGACTCTATCTCTCTAAGCACTCTTTGTATAAAAGCTACTGACTTAAGCTTCGAAATGCTAATGTCCAGGTCCAATCGAGCACTCCTTCTTGCAGGTTTTGTCATCCGACCGGATCATTGGCTACCAACTCTCATTCTTACAGATAAAGACAAATAACAATTTCCTCTACCATTAAACACATTAAAAAGAATCCCTAAATGGAACAATTAAAACGAGTAGTAAACGTCTAGTTAGTAGAAAAGAAAATTCAGAAGCTTGAAATTTTCAATTTTATACAAGTTCTTACACAATTTATTGATTATTGAACAATTCATCGGAAGATTGCAATTGGCTTAGGAATTATTCAATAATTTTATTATATATTTTTTTAAAAAATATTATGAAAAAGTTTTCATTAAGTGTTATTACAGTACATTTATTCGATATGCATATATGCATACTGTATAATCAAATAAGAGTATCTAATTAAAATATGGAAATCATGTTGCTTTCCAATTTTGAGTTAAAAATTGGAATTACAGTTTCCACGCGAAGCAGTGACCAGAGGAAAGTGAAAACTAGACCTGAATATTTATTATCTATTTGAATTCGTCCTTGTTCGGAATAAAATTCACAATGAATTCAACTTGAAATAATCTACATTTTTGCAAATTAAGTCAACTTCAATCTAAATTATCTATCCAAAAATCAAAACTCAACACCATGAATTTGACCCAACTCGCAACCCGAGTTTTAATTTGATTTTTTACATTTAAAAATTGCAAAAACATTAAAGTTTTAATCCATAGAGCATCAAATACTCTATACATTTACCGTTAAAATCAAATACTTTGATATTTAATTATTTTTAATATTGAAATATTTTATTTGACTTATTAAAATTTATTTGCTATTCTAATTTACTAATTATAGATAAAATGTAAATCGGAAAAAGAATATCTAGAAAAAAGCATACTATTAAATATTAATAATGCAACAGAAATAAATGTACGATTTTTCAATTCAATGTTAAATACTAAGTGGAGTTCATATCCAAATAATAAAACATTTGGATATAAAAACTATTGGTCATAACTTCTAACCATAGTTATTAAAATCGGATCGGACGATTGAATCGATTTAATCGTGAATCGGCAGGTCAACCGGTTGGTTCAATTGCACAAAATCGAATTGATAAAAAATCAAATTGGACCTGAAAAAAATAGGTTGAACCGAAAAATCGGAAAACCGGACAAAACATGATTTTTGGCTAAAAATTGCAAAAAATTATATTTTTTTGTATTTTTTCACCCATATATATATATATATATATATATATATATATATATATATATATATATATTTCATTATTGATTTATTTGGAAAAATTAGTATTTTAAATTTTAAATATGTCACTTAATAATTTAATATACTTATTATATATTTGGTTCATTGTAATCAAATATATGTGTGTGTATATATATTAAATTTTTATTATTTATTTATTTGAAAAAATTAGTATTTTAAAGTCTAAAGATATCGCTTAATAATTTAATATACTTATTATCCATTTGGTTCATTATATATATATATTTATTTATTTATTTATTTATTTGAAAAAATTAGTATTTTAAAGTCTAAAGATATCACTTAATAATTTAATATACTTATTATCTATTTGTTTCATTGTAATCATATATATATATATATAATTTTCATGATTTATTTCTTTGAAAAATATAGTATTTTAAATTCTAAAATGCCACTTAATAATTTAATATACTCATTATCTATTTGAATTTATTGTAATTAAATATAATTATACTCATATATGCAAGGTTAATATTTTATGTGTTTGCTTCATCAGTACTCCATCTAAAAAAGAAATTTTTTTCATGATATTATTGTATTTTTATGTTTCTAATATATGATATTCAAAAATACATAATTAATTACTTGTAATAATAAAATTAAAATTATATTTTGTAACTTATTATTAGGATATTTGTGACATATATTAATATTTGATGGATATTTTTTTAATTTTTATACAATAGTATTTATAAAATTATAATAATTTATAATATTTTAAAAATAGAAAAAAAATTGGTTGAATCCGGTTGAACCGGTCAAACCAAAAACCCCCAGCCTCATCGGTTCTTTATTCGGCCCGGTTTTAATAACATTGCTTCTAACTCACTTCTAAATTCCAAACTATTATTTTCATTAGGATAATAAAATTTCAGATGCAAAATGCTTTTAGAAATATTTTTAAAAATAAATATTTGAAATATTCTTTGCCTGCTTCTTTTTAGTGAATAATAATTTGTAATTTATAATATCCCAAATTTATATTTTAATTATTTTTTGTAAGATAAATATTGCACTCTTTTGGTATAAAAAATGAATTATCATTATCAAACTTGTATTAAAAAATTATTTCTATTTATTTTTTAAAAAGTGGATTGATAAGCAGATCTATTTAATTTATCGACGTTCAAAAGGACTTTACTTATAACAATTCAAGAAAATGGCTTAAAATGATCAGATTTGATTCAATCTGTCAAATTCGGTCGGTTTGGCTATGAAAACCTCTGGTTTGGTTTTAATATTAGCACTTATTACTTATTTGGAGGAAAGCATTTAATTAATACTTTGAGAAAATAAGTTTGAGAGTTTGATGACAATAATATAAATCCAGTCAAAAATTTTAATGTTTTTATTATTTATTAAATTTATAATATGAACTGTCATTTTGGATTGATAATTGACTCTATAATTCTCCTTTAAAAAAATAAATTTGTAAATATATTATAATATGCATCCTATCATTCACTTTTATAACATTTGGGTAAATTACAAATGTAATTAAAATGTGCAGTGGTACTGGTAATTTTCTTAATCACGAAGAATTCAGCTATGCAGTATGCGAGATTAGCTCATGGATAATCTATAATATATTCCTTTTCATTTAACAGTATATTATATTAAATTTTATTTACGTACATGTTTAAGTTTAATTCAAATCTAGCATCAAGAATTATTTTAATAAGCTTAACAAATCCTAGTCCTTTTCTCTTTCTCAATTTAAAATTTTTATTTTTTTCATTTAAATTTAAGACCGTTGTTAAAACTAGCCTGCTGAAAAAAAAATATTATAAGGGATAAAACGGTTGCCCCCTTTCTTGTCTCCAAGCAAATAAAATAAAGGCCACAGCTCTCCTTATACCAAAGAAAATGATTGACCTTATGATCCAGGCATTAGGGGCAAAGGGTCATCTTGAAAGGATTTTTCCCTATAACAATAGAGCCGATCGAGAAAGCATACTTAATATTGAAGAAAGACAAATCTACCTGCATTAATATTGAATGAGGATAAAACATTCCCCCTCCTCGATATCATGTATCAAGGCATAAGTCTATACAGTTCTACTATAAAAAAGACATAGAAAGAATGGAGAACCACCTCCGTATATTTGACCAATCCAAAATGTGAGCGCTGACACTTCTACCTTACCTGCTCCTCCCTCCAACAAAAAAGGGAAAAGCAGGAAATCTGACTAGAATGAGAAAGGAGGAAAAAGATGGGCGAGCAAAGACCTTCCTTCTATTCCCTATCAGATTAGAGGCAAAACAGAAGGAAGTCAAATTGGAGAAAGAAGATGCCAGGTCAAATCTCCCCCACTCTAGTATCAAGAAGGGCTGGTCGAGGGATTTCATTCCAATCAAAACAATTGGTGGATTCCAGAGATGACTGTGAAACAACATCCTGCGGATGAAAATAATTGGAGAAAATACAAGGTAGGAAAGGAGAAAAAAGAGGTAAAGAACCCCTTTGAGGCTCCTCCCTAATGCTCAAGATCAGAAAGCAGGCAAATCAAGTTACACCTCGCAAATGAAAATATCCGGGCAATAAAGCCTAGATTAGCACTAAAAAAAAAATCCAATTTGACAAAAATGAAGAAGATCTTAGAAGTGTGCCTCTTCATCTGATCAGTCTAAAAGGTATTAAGAAGCAGAAGTCGAATTGGAGAAAGGAGATGTTAATGCCAAAAAAGGTAGAAATGCCAGATGGGAAAGAAGGAAAAGAAGCAAAGCACCCATGGCAACCAATGTCAAAATTGGCGGTCTGCACTTAGTTAATACATTTTCCTATGATGAAGAAGGTCCTAAAAGAAGGAGCGCCTCAAAGCAAGGAATCCCAATCGAAAGGTCGATGAAAATTTTTTATCCCGATCGAAAGATCAATAAAAATTTATTATCCCAATTGAAAGATTGAACAATTTATTATTATTTGATTTGTCCCCCTTTTAACAGTTCGATCGAGAGATCAAGGGTTTGGGGTCTGGATGACGGACACTCGATAGTGACGGAGTCTCATATTCGCGAGTTTGAAATTTAATCATATTGATCATTAATCGAGAAGGTGGGTCAATTGAGAAGATATTTAGCATTTTAACTATTTCGATTAGGATGTACGTTGATCGAGAAATTTTTTGAGCCTCAATCGAAAGACTGAAATTTTAATTATTTCGATCGGGATATTCGTCGATTGATAATTTAGACATCAGGCAAGAGCTTGAAATTTTAATTACTTCGATTGTGACGTTCGTCTATCGGTAATTTGGACATCAGGCAAGAGCCTGGAATTTGAATTACTTTGATCGCGATGTTTGTCAATCGGTATTTTGGACATCAGGCAAGAGCCTGAAATTTTAATTACTTTGATCGGGATGTCTGTTGATCGAAAAATATTTTATTTCGATCGGGATGTTCGTCAATTGGAAAATGTTTTATTTCTAATCATGCAATCAATTTTCATAAACATTAATTATTTTTTAAAGTTTGTTTTTCTGATATGTTTGTTTGAAGCTTTATTGCTCAAGGTTATGCAGCCTTTCCTGGGCCTATTGATATTTTGATCATTTCTTTTCCATATTTCACTTTACAATTTCCATAAGTTAACCATCTGTTAAGAAATCAAAAGTTACATGAAGGCATGGCCGACCGTTCTTGACTATTTGTTTGATAGTAGTCATTCATATCGTTACGTAGTTTCTTTTTCCACGTCGCTTTGTAAATAACAACTCTAAAATAGTGCTTTGTTTTTGTTGCTTCATCTTCCATGATTTAATTATTGCATCTTTTATTCCTTCATGAAATGGCAAAGCTACGTGGCTTCTCTCAATTAATTTTGTGAGAAATACTATAAATGGGTGTATTTTTCCTTCTTCCTAAAGCCTTTCCTCAGAAAACTATCTTTTTTCCCTTTCCTTTGAAATTTTCTTCCTTCAAAATTTTCTTGTTGAGATTCTCTTCTTGAGATTCTTTTCTTTTTCCCCTCTTTTTTTTTAAAAAAAAATCCTCCCTTATGAAGCAACCTAACTATTTCTCTTTTTTTTTTCTTTTCTTGGCTTGTCATTTTAGGAAGATGAACGAAGAGTTAGGCCTTTATTTGTTGAAACATGACTTACGATAGCACGCCATGTGATCTCCTATTTTCGCTACTCCTTTTTTCTCTCAACCTTGGATTTTTTTAGAGTAATGGTGGATGATTCAAGTCTGTATTTGCCTCTCCATTTTTATGATGCTGATCTGACAGAGAGGGCTTGCTAGAGGTGGTTTTGTTGCAACAGGCCTACTTTTTATTCTCTTTTCTCCCTTATATATATATATATATATATATATATATATATATATATATATATATATATATATATATATATATATATATATATTAACGAAAAAGCTCTTTACTATGTATTCCTTTCTAGGCAAAAAACACGTTACTTATCCCTATACTTTTTTAAGCGAAAAAGCTCTTTATTCATGTACTCGATATTGTTAATAAACTTGCTCCTTTCGTGTATTTGTATGATTTTTCTTGCTTCTTTATATGTCTCCTAATGTATTTAAAAGAAGTAAAGCTAAAGAAGAAATGTTACAATCTTAGTAGCACTTATCTTGTAAGGATGCAACTTTATTCCAATTGGCTTTTTGTCGAAACACCTATGTTTCATTCTCTGTTGTTACCAGGCTTCACTTTGATTGATCAGTCAAAATTTAATGTTTTTGCCAACATCTTTTGGTTTCAATATCTGATCGTTACTTCCCGATGCTTACATTTGATCGCATCTTTCAGAGATGTCTTTTGACCATGTTTTTTAGAAAAAGATGATGGTTAAATTCTCTTTATGACTTCTTCGGTTTTCAAGCTTTTATTATGGTTATTCATCTTCTTTGACTCTTCATTTATTGGGATTGCCATGGGTGCCTCTAAACTCTTATAAAGAGTCAATTCTTTGTGTTCTTATCTATTCTCATTTGTCTTCGTTGTCCTCTTTTCTACCTACTTTCCTCTTTGTCAATTGCTCTTACTTTTCCTATAGAACCTCCTGATTGTTTCTCGTCCAGCCTTGATATTGCCATTTTAGGAAGATGAATGAATGGTTGGATGATTCCTTGCCCTATCATCACCTATTATATTGGGTGATGTGCTCTCTATCTTTTGTTGCTTCCTTTGTCTTTATCTTCTCAAACCATGGTTGATCTTCCCTCATTTTCTAGGTTTCGTCATGCCATAAGTGGGAGATGTTTGTAATGTCTTGAAGGTTGAGGAGGAACAATGGTAATTAACGGTAGACATAGGAGTTGTAGAATTCAAATGTAATCCTTTCGAAAGAGCTTAATTAAACTCCATTTTTCTTGCTTATTACCTTTTCATTTGCGATATGTATATACATATCTGTATTGAATCGATTGGGAGAGCATTGGTCGAGTGAAGTTAAGAAATGAAAATTTGATAAGCCAATTTTACTTATCGATCTTTTGAGATTCTATCAATCTTTTAATGATAATAAATTTTCATCGATCTTTCGATCGGGATAATAAATTTTCATCGCCTTTCGATCGAGATTCCTTGCTTTGAGGTACTCCTTCTTTTAGAGCCTTCTTAATCATAGGAAAATGTAATAACTGAGTGCAGACCGTCAGTTTTGACATTGGTTGCCATAGGTACTTTACTTCTTTTCGTCCTTTTCCATTTGGCATTTCTATCTTTTTGGCATTAACGCCTCCTTCTCCAATTTGACTTCCTCTTTTTAATACCTTCTAGACCGATCAGATGAAGAGGAGAACTTCTAAGGTCTTCTTCATTTTCGTCAAATTAAATTTTCCTTTTTAGTGATAATCTAGGCTTTATTGCCCAGATATCTTCATTCGCTAGGTGTAACTTGGGGAAGAGCCTCAAGGGGTTTCTTCGCCTCTTTTTTCTCCTTTTCTGCCGTGTATTTTCTCCAATTATTTTCATCTGTATGATGTTATTTCACTATCATCTCTAGGATCTATCAATCATTTCGATTGGAATGAAATCCCTCAACCGACCCTTTTTTATACTAGAGTGGGTGAGATCTGACCTGGCATCTTCTTTCTCCAATTTGACTTCCTTCTCTTTTACCTTTAATCCAATTGGGAATAGAAGGAAGATCTCTGCTCGCCTATCTTTTTTCCTCTTTTCTCCTTTCAATTAGATTTCCTACTTTTTTCCTTTTTTGCTGGATGGAGGTGCTGGTAAGGCAGAAATGTCAGTGCTCACATTTTGGATTGGTCGAATATATGGAGGTGGTTCTCTATTTTTTTTATGTCCTCTTTATAGGAGAATTGTATAGACTTATACCTTGATGCGTGATATCGAGGAGGGGGAATGTTTCATCCTCTTTCAATATTAGTGCAAGTAATTTCATCTTTCTTCAATATTAGATCTGCTTTCCCAATTGGCTCTATTGCTTATGGGGAGATAACTTTTCAACATGACCTTTCGGCCCTAACACCTAGATCATGAGGCTAGTCCTTTTCTTTGGTATAAAGAGAGTGGTGGCCTTATTTGATTCGGCTGGAGACAAGGAGTGGGGCAACCATTTTATCCCTCCCAAACCTTCGATCTCTTGATCGAACTGTTAAAAGGGGGATAAATCAACAAATCAAATAATAATAAATTATTTAGTCTTTCGATTGAAGCTTTACTCTATCGATGAACATCCCAATCAAAGTAGTTAAAATTCTAATCTTTCGATTGATGACTCACTCGATTAATAAATGATGTAAACGAACTTAATAAAGGCATCCATCACCAAACGGCCAAATGTCCATAGTGAAAACATCGGAGAGTAAAATCTTTGATCTCTCTAAGAGTTTTTCTCCTAATTGTTAGTTTAAGCATCGAAGTGCTAATGTCTAGACAATCGGGCCAGCATCTTTTGCAGGTTTTTATCTTCCATGGTCCGATCGGAACTTACTCTCTAGACCATCGAGACTCTCCATCTCTTATCTATAAGGACTCGTCCCTTCTTTATGAAAAATTGAGATTTATCAATTATATTATAATCTTGTAAATATATTATATTAAATTTAAGATTATAGAATATTGAATACATATTTTATTTAAAATCACATGTAATTTAAACAGTTAAAAATTTAATAACTTTTTCAATTAATTAGGGTTCGATTTTCACATTTCACTCCAAAGATGTAATTACCAAAAAAATCAAATTTTTTCTTTGTTAAACTATTGAACAAATAGATTGGTATCTAGCTTAATCTCAAAAGTTTAACTTGTAAGGCAAAATTATTCAGTCATTTTAAGGAACATTTGATTCTTATAATCAGTAAATATGGAATATTTTATAAACTTTTCATGTTTAGGACTGAATATGTAGAAAATTTAAGGCAAATCCCACAATTTAGTCATTGAACTTTAATATTTTTCAGCATTGAGTCCTTATACTTTTCAAAATTACATACTGAATCCCTAAACTTTTCGAAAAGTACACATTGAGTAAAAAATGAACGAGAACAAACGACAGTATAACACACGTTTTGTTAAAGGCGCGTGTATTTAACATTCATTTGAATTTAATGTGTTCTAATCGATAAATTCAGGTATCCAATGTGTAGTATAAAGATTCAATGTGTTTCACGTAAAAAGTTGGCGAACGTAATATGTAGTTTTTAAAGTTTAGAGATCTAATGCGAAAAAATATTAAAATTCAGATACGAAATTATGTTTTTTTTCAAAATTTAAAATGTGAGGTTTGTACTCTTAGATATTTGTAGTGGTGGCTTTAGGTCTGTCATCATAATGCTTATGGCCTTGATATTATATTGAATATAATTAACTTATATTTAATTTAAATTCAAAAATTAATTTGTAAAATAAAAATTATATAAATCATCATAAGGAGCATTCAATTCTTATAACATATAGATTTGGAATACTCGTTATTTAATGAAACAAATAAATTAGAGTTAATAAATGGCTGATATATTTTTGATCATATAAAATATTAATTGAATTTAGGGTGAACATAAAATATTAAAGAAGCAGTGATGACAAATAAGTTTGAAACGATCCTATCAATTGTGATCTCTGAATTTAATTGTATTGATCTTATTTTAAGGCAAACTAAAAGCGAATCAAATCGGGAGTAATTCAATCTTTTTGATACAATTTAATATATTCTTGATTAGATAGATTTAACCTTTAAAGTAAAAATTCAGTTCCATTTTCAAGTCACAAACTAAAAAAAATATATATATATATATATCTTATAAAACGCCAACATGTAACTTCCCTAAAATTATACAAATACTTCCAAATCACCTACTCAATTTTCAATAAAATTATAATATTTTTTGCTAGTGCTGCTAGTCAGAATCAAAATTTTGCTGCTATCAGTCCCACAAATATATAGAATATGCAAATTACAAGTACAATTATATTTTAACGTACACATCTTCTTTTACCAAATTGAAAAAGAAAATGAAATTTAAAATATATAAAGAAAAAAAAAAGTATAAATTTTATAAGGACAAATGTTGATGGGTAGGTGTGTAGTGGCATGAGCCATGATGCAAGAAAGTGGAAGGAATAAGGGTTTTCTTAGTTTTGTGGGCAAAGATGAGGTTGGTAGGCATCTCTCTCTCTACTACACCCTTATCTTTGTACTTCTTCTTCATCTTTTGAATTAAGTTTTTATGACCTAAAAACCATATCCACACGTATTATTGTCACATTCACTTTATTAAAAGTTCAAACCTCTCATGCAAATCACCTTTAGAAAATTGGATTGGTTTAATTTTATATAATTTAATTGGTTTATGGTTCAAATTGTTGGGGGATATGGATCAATTGGGCGTTGGTAAATACGAATTTGAGAGAAAAATAACCTCTATTACTCACAAAAATAGATTATACGAGTATTTACAAAACTCATAAAAAAACTCTCAAACTCACACAATCACTCTTGTCTTGGTGATATATTCACTCTCCTGGTGATTTATTCACTCTTTGGTGATATCTTCAAATGAGGATTTGCACCTCTATTTATAGTGGATTTTGGGAGTGTGAACAAGGAAACTTGCCAGTGTGAACAAGGAAACTTCAACCTTTAACAATGGCGGCTGGACAAATCCAAGTTGAACTCTTCTGCCAGTGTGAACAAGGAAACTTCAACCTTTAACAATGGCGGCTGGACAAATCCAAGTTGGCTTCTTCAAGTCTCCCCCTCCAGGATGTTCTAGATGTTGGCTGGACAAATCAAAGTTGGCTTCTTCAATTCTCCCCCTCCAGCCATATCTGAAATAAACATCCCTGCTATATCTCTGCATAGCTCCAACTTCTCTCGAGTAACTATCTTTGTTAACATATCAGCTGGATTCTCCTTCGTATGGATCTTCACTAGTCTCAACAGTTGTTGATCCATCACCTCGCGTATCCAATGATAGCGAATATCGATATGTTTTGTACGGGAATGGTACATGGAGTTCTTGCTTAAATCCAAAGCACTCTGACTGTCACAATGTACCTTGTACTCCTTTTGTTTGATTCCAATTTCTTGGAGATAACGCTTTAACCACAACATCTCTTTTCCAGCTTCAGCGGCAGCAATATATTCAGCTTTTGTTGTGGACAAAGCAACGCACTTCTGTAGTCGTGACTGCCATGAAACAGCTCCCCCTGCAAAAGTGTAAATGAATCCTGAAGTAGATTTTCTACTATCAAGATCTCCGGCCATATCTGCATCTGTATAGCCTTCCAAGATTGGATCAGCTCCCCCGTAACAAAGACATAATTTCATTGTACCCTTAAGATACCTAAGAATCCACTTTACTGCCTCCCAATGCTCTTTCCCGGGGTTGGAGAGAAAACGACTCACCGTTCCCACTGCGTGAGCAATATCGGGCCTTGTACACACCATAGCATACATCAAACTTCCAACTGCTGAAGAATATGGTACTGATGATATCTCCCCAATCTCTTCCTTGGATGAGAGACAGGAACTCTTGCTCAGCTTGAAATGGTTGGCTAATGGAATGCTAACTGGTTTGGCATTGTTCATATTGAACCGTGCAAGCACTCGTTCAATATACTTCTCCTGAGATAGCCATAACCTCCGGTTCTTCCTGTCTCGGGTGATCTGCATTCCCAATATTTGTTGAGCTGGTCCTAAGTCTTTCATGTCAAAAGACTTAGAGAGTTCCTTCTTCAGCTGATTGATCTTCGTTGTGTCTTTCCCCACGATCAGAATATCGTCTACATATAGTAGAAGAACAACGAAATTCCCGTCTGAAAATTTCTGAATGTAAACACATTCATCTGCGGCAGTTTTCTTGTACCCTTGACTCACCATACACGAGTCAAACTTCTTGTACCACTGTCTTGGTGCCTGCTTCAAACCGTACAAACTCTTCTTCAGCTTGCACACGAGGTTATCTCCTGAAACCTCAAAACCTTCAGGCTGCTGCATATAGATTTCTTCTTTTAAATCTCCATGAAGAAACGCTGTCTTCACATCCATCTGGTCAAGCTCCAAGTTCATACTTGCGACCAATCCAAGTATGACTCTGATTGAAGTCATCTTGACTACGGGTGAAAAAATCTCATCAAAGTCAATTCCCTTCTTCTGCTGGAATCCTTTGACTACCAACCGTGCTTTGTATTTCACCACTTTTCCACTGCCATCTTTCTTCAGCTTGAACACCCATTTATTTTTCAGTGCCTTCTTCCCTTTTGGAAGTTCTTCAATCTCATAAGTCTGATTTTTCTGTAGAGATTCCATCTCGTCCTGCATTGCGAGCAACCACTGTTCTTTGTCCTTATGAGATACTGCTTCATGGAAACTCTCTGGTTCTCCATCTTCAGTAAGTAGAAGGTATTCGGATTCTGGATATCTTCTCGATGGAATCCGACCTCGTTCAGATCTACGAACTTCTGGAATGTGAGGAGATCCACCATCATTTGAGTCTTGTGATGGTCCTGGAACATCTGGCAGAGCGGGTTGTGGCTCCCCCTGCTCAACACCGTCTTCTTCCTCATTGTCTTCTACTTCTGGAATATCTTCTGGCACTGTATCTTCATTTCTCATGAATGATTCTGCTGTTGCCTCTGGCATCTGAGGAGCAACATTTGGCTTCTGAGATATTATGGGCTTTTCAATATCTTCTATTGTCTGGCTTTCATGGAACACTACGTCCCTATTTCTGATTACCTTTTTCTCCTTAGGATCCCATAATCTGTATCCAAATTCTTCATCTCCATAGCCTATGAATATGCATGGAGTGGTCCTTGCATCCAGCTTCTGCCTGAGCTCCTTGGATACATGTGCGTACGCCAAACATCCAAATATTCTCAAGTGAGAATATGATGGATCCTTTCCAGACCAAAGTTTCTCCGGAACTTCAAAATTCAATGGTACTGATGGAGATCGGTTGATCAAGTAACAGGCGGCTCTGACTGCTTCTCCCCAGAATGGCTTTGGCAGCTTAGCCATACTGAGCATGCTCCGAACACGTTCCATGATTGTTCGGTTCATTCTTTCAGCTACACCGTTGTGTTGAGGGGTGCGTGGGACCGTCTTCTCATGTCGAATGCCATATGATCTGCAATAGGCATTGAACTGCCTGGAAGAGTATTCACCTCCATTGTCGGATCGAAGACACTTCAACTTCTTTCCTGTCTCACGTTCTACCATGACATGGAACAGTTTGAAGTAATCGAACACCTGGTCCTTCGTCCGTAAGAAATACACCCACACCTTTCGAGAAGCATCATCAATGAATGTTAGAAAGTATCGGTTGTCGCCGAGTGATTCAACCTCTAAGGGACCGCAAACATCAGAGTGTACCAGACTGAGTAACTCTGATCTTCTCGTTGAAGAGGAATTAAACGAGACTCTATGCTGCTTACCAAACAGACAATGATTGCAAGGATTTAGTACAGCATCCTTGTCAACATTGATAAGCTCCTTCTTTATTAGGGTAGACAACCCTTTCTCACTCATGTGGCCGAGTCTCTGGTGCCATAAATTTTGTGAAGCCTCTTTTTCTGCAACGTTGAGGCTGTCTGTGCATATCTTCACATGAGTCTTGCATAGCGTGCCACAAATATGTCCTCGGGCGACTGTCATAGCACCTCTTGATAACTTCCATGTGCCTTTACTGAAGTGACTATCATAGCCCTGTTTGTCAAGAGCTATTCCTGACAATAGATTCAGCCGAAGATCTGGCACATGGCGGACATCCTTCAAAGTGATTGTGCTCCCGGAACTTGTCTTTATCTGGACATCACCAATTCCGACAATCCCAGAGGAACTGGAATTTCCCATTTTCACAGCTCCAAAGTCACCGGCTTTGTATGTTGTGAAGTATTCCTTGTATGGAGTCACGTGGTAGGATGCTGCAGAATCTACCACCCATTCCGTGTCTTCTCGTGAGACGTGAAGGCATGTCTCATCTTGGGTTGAACAATAAGCTACATCACCAGAGATAGTAACTAATGCTTCTCCACCCTTGTTCTTCGGCTGCGAACTGCTCTGGCCTTGCTCCTCTTTCCATTTGTAGCAGTTCTTCTTCATATGTCCCTCTATTCCACAATGATGGCACTTATATGTTGGTTTTCTGCCATCAGTGGACCTGCCCCTGCTCTTGCTTCTGCCTCTCCATTTGCTTTTGCTACTCTTTTGTTGCCTCCCCTGGTTCTCTGTGACAAAGGCATGGGTCTGATCTGTGCCCATCTCCTTTCTCCTTGCCTCTTCACTAAAAAGGGCATCCTTGACCATTGACATGGTAAGTTTGCCATTAGAGGCTGAGTTGCTGAGTGATACAACCAGCGTTTCCCAACTATCGGGAAGGGAACTGAGTAGTAACAGCGCCTGAACTTCATCGCTAAGTGGCATCTCTACAGACGACAATTGGTTGACCAGGTTTTGGAACTCACTGGTATGCTCGGCAACTGAAGTTTCATTTTTTAGCTTCCTGTTGACTAAGCGCCTCATTAATAAGGCCTTATTCCGAGCGGTCTTGGCCTGGTACATGTCTTCCAACTTCTTCCAGAGAGTATATGCATCTGTTTCTTGTGCAACATGGTGGAAGACACTATGATCAATCCATTGACGGATTTGACCAATAGTTTTTCGATTTGATTTCTTCCACTCTAACTCCTTGGCGGGATCAGGATTTTTACCCATCAATTCTATGGGATCAAACAAATCTTTACAGCTTAGGAGATCTTCCATCCGAGGTCTCCAGAGCGTGTAATTTGTGGCAGTAAGCGTAATCATGGCTCCGACAGATGATGTTGACTCTTCTGTAGACATCATCACCTTACAAAATAATTTTTCAACACGAGCGGGGTTGAATCTTTAAACACGAAGTGCACCGTTGTGTCCGGAACGGTCGAAAATGATGAAATTGACACTTCTCGACTGAAATTCCACTATAGGGGCAAAACTATAATTTCTGAAAGTTGATGGACCAATCTACAATTTCAGAAAATTGAGGGGACTGGTTCGCTACAGTTGACCGGTCGTCTTCTCCGGCAAAATTTCCGGCAAATCCGATTAGGTCGCTGTTTGGTGCGTTGGACTCCGTTCGACGAGACGAATCCAATGGTGCCGTCAGAATTGGATTTCGAGCAAAGCTCCGAAAATCCAAATTCGGCCCGTCACCTAAAATTCGACCAACACCTCTAACAAGGCTCTGATACCACTTGTTGGGGGATATGGATCAATTGGGCGTTGGTAAATACGAATTTGAGAGAAAAATAACCTCTATTACTCACAAAAATAGATTATACGAGTATTTACAAAACTCATAAAAAAAACTCTCCAACTCACACAATCACTCTTGTCTTGGTGATATATTCACTCTTTGTGATATATTCACTCTCCTGGTGATATATTCACTCTCTGTGATATATTCACTCTCCTGGTGATATATTCAAATGAGGATTTGCAGCCGCACTATCACCACATACAGATAAAGAGAAAAGATACATGGATCATGTTCCATACTCCAGTGCAGTAGGTAGTCTTATGTATGCCATGGTATGTACTCGACCTGATATTTCTCATGCAGTTAGTGTTGTGAGTAGATTCATGGCAAATCCTGGTAAAGTTCACTGGCAAGCAGTGAAGTGGATTTTGAGATACTTGAAAGGCTCAGTTGATACATGTTTGGAGTTTAGTAATGGTGATAGCAGTTTAGTTGGTTATGTCGATTCTGACTATGCAGGAGATCTCGATAAAAGGAGATCTTTGACAGGCTACGTATTCACATTTGGAAACAGTGCTGTCAGTTGGAAATCTACATTGCAATCTACAGTTGCATTGTCTACACAGAAGCTGAGTACATGGCAGTGACTGAAGCGATTAAAGAGGCTATTTGGTTAAGGGGCTTATACAATGAGCTCAATTCAGATCATCAGGTGACTGTTGTCTTCTGCGATAGTCAAAGTGCAATACATCTGACCAAAGACCAGATGTTTCATGAAAAACAAAGCACATTGACATCAGGTACCATTTTTGTTCGTGATATATCTCAAAAGGAAGTGTTATAGTTCAAAGATTGGTACTGCAGACAATCAGCTGATATGTTAACAAAGTCTCTTCCTACTACCAAGTTCAAGCATTGCTTGGATTTGATCGGCGTATGTACGTAGCACTTAAACTTACTTGGAGAAGGTGGAGTTAAGTTCACTATGGATAAAATTCAAGTCAAGGTGGAGATTTGTCAAATGCCTTGAATTTAGGCATTTTTTTGTTTGTCAAAAGTTGTTGCTTCATTTGTTTTTTAATATCTTCTAGAAGTTGAAAGTGATGAAGAAAGAAGCAAAATTGAATTTGGAGAGTAACCAAATTGTTGATATAATTTTCTTTCATTTTGTCAACAAAATTGGTAGGTGGCACAGTGGCACCTTCATGCCTATAAAAGGAGAGGTTTACTCTCATTTTAGGCAATAGAGAAAATATAGTTATTGAGAGAGTTTTGCTCTAATTAATAAGAGAGCATTTTGTGAGCGGGTGTAATTGGGTTTTGGGTTGAGAGTTACTCCACTTGTATTATTATTTATTCATAGTGAATTTTTGCTCCTCTTCTCCCGTGGACGTAGGCACATTGCCGAACCACGTAAATTTGTGTGTCATTAATTTTCTTTATACTTTGGCTATTTTATTCATTATTGCCATTAAATTATTGTCAAAATAGCGCATCGATCCTAACAATTGGTATCAGAGCCAAGGTATTTTCTTAGTATGCTCTGTGGTTGCAGTTTAAATTGATCTTCCACATCAGAAAAGATTTTTCCTTGGATACTGTTCACGTATATAGTATTGTTCAGCTACATACAGTTACTGTTCATCCATACAGTCACTGTTCATTTATACGGTACTATTCATACGGTTACTATTCACGTGTACGGTTACTATTCATGTGGAATAGTTGGAGCTATTTTTTGAAGTTCGTAATGGCAGCTACAAGATTTGATATTTAGAAATTTGATCGCAACGTAAATTTCTCTTTGTGGAAGATTAAGATGCGTGCCATCTTAATTCAGAATGGGCTTGAGAAAGCCTTATTGGGAAAGGATAAAATGCCAGAGTCAATGACTGAAGAAAAGAAGGAGGAGATCATTAACAAGGCAGTTTCCACAATTCAGCTCTGTTTGTCAATGAAGTTCTTCAGGAGGTTATCAATGAAGATACAGCAGCTGGCTTATGGACGAAGTTGGAGTCCTTGTACATGTCCAAAACCCTGACCGACAAGCTGTATCACATGACGCGGTTCTACACATTTCAAATGCAGGAAGGTACTTCTGTTAAAACCTATCTTGAAGAATATACATCAATTTTAGTAAGTCTAGAAAATGTTGGTGCTAAAGTTGATGATGAAAATGCTGCTTTGAAATTGTTGTGCTCACTACCACCGTCATATAAGAGTTTTAGGGACACAATGCTTTATGGAAAAGATAGTGTGTCTTTGACGGAGGTTAAGACAGCTTTACTCTCTAAAATTATAATTGATAAAGGGATTGTCGGTAGTAAAGAAGATAATGTAGCAGAAGGTCTTGTTGCTAGAGGAAGGCCTAAGAATAAGAATTCAGGCGGTAGCAGGTCTAGGTCAAAATCTAGACATAAAAATTTGATCTGTAACTATTGTCATAAAAAAGGGCACATTAAGGCTGATTGTTATAAGTTGAAAAATAAACAATCAAATGAAGAAAGAAAAGAACAATACGCCGAAGCTAGTGTTGCTGAAAATGAGTCCACATCTGATGTTCTTTTAGTTACTAACAGTGAAAGGTGCAGATTCAAAGATGATTGGATTATGGATTCAGGTTGCTCTTATCACATATGTCCCAATAGGGACTGGTTCTCCACATATAAATCTTTTGCAGGTGGAGTTGTTTTGATGGGCAACGATGCAGCTTGCGAAGTTATTGGCAAGGGCACAATCCAAATCAAGATGCATGATGGCGTGATACGAACTTTGACAGACGTTCGTCATGTTCCTGATATGAAGAAGAATCTCATCTCTCTGAGCACCCTTGATGCTGGTGGGTGCAGATACTCAGGTGAAGGTGGAATCATGAAAATTAGCAAAGGTGCTCTGGTGGTTATGAAGGCTCGACAGATTGGAAGTCTTTACATTCTGCAAGGAGCCACAGTTACAGGAGCTGCTGCTGCAATTTCTACTCAAATGTCTGAAACCGACATCACCAAACTGTGGCATATGAGGCTAGGCCACATGAGCGAGAAGGGCTTGACCTTGTTAAGCAATAAGGGTCTTTTGAGTGGACAAAATACTGGCAAGCTTGATTTTTGCGAGCACTGTGTTTTTGGAAAGCAAAAACGTGTCAGTTTCAGTACAGGTACCCACACAACCAAAGGTACTTTGGATTACATACATTCTGATCTTTGGGGGCCATCACAAGTTCCATCAAAAGGTGGTGCCAGATACATGCTTGTCTTCATCGACGACTTCTCGAGGAAGGTTTGGGTTTATTTTCTCAAACACAAGGATCAGGTATTTTCCACATTCAAGCAATGGAAAACCATGATAGAAAAGCAGACAGGAAGGCAAATAAAGAGGCTGAGGACAGACAATGGCTTGGAGTTTTGTGCAAAAGAGTTCAATGACTTCTGCAGCAATGAAGGCATTGTGAGGCATCACACAGTTCGCATGACACCCCAGCAAAATGGAGTTGCTGAACGCTATGAACAGAACTCTTATTGAGAGAGCACGATGTATGCTTTCAAATGCTGGATTACCAAAGAGTTTCTGGGCTGAAGCTGTTTCTACGGCTTGCTATTTAGTCAATCGTTCTCCATCAGTTCCAATTGGCTTCAAGACTCCAGAAGAAGCTTGGTCTGGCAAACCTGCAGATTATTCAAATTTGAGAATTTTTGGCTGCCCAGCATACATGCACGTCAATGATGGCAAGTTAGCACCGAGAGCAAAGAAGTGCATTTTTCTTGGATATCCATCAGGGGTAAAAGGATATAAACTTTGGTGTCCAAAATCATCCAAAGTTATAATCAGCAGAGATGTCACATTTGACGAAAGTTCCATGCTTCACTCGAAAAATGAAGTATTGGTACCTTGCAGTTCTAATAAGCAGGAGGAGGCCAGTCAGAGGCAGAAGATAGATGTTGCAGATTATCCTGCTCAACAAGTTTCTACCTTACAGTCGGATTCACAACCATCCAGCTCTCAGCAAGATGATTCAGAGCCCAACTCAGTTGAACTGGAGCAATCATACTCTATTGCCAAAAATAGAGAAAGGAGAGAAATAAGTAAGCCAGTAAAATTTAATGATTATGTAAACTTGGTGGCTTATGCTTTGTCCGCAGCTGAGGAGATCAACAATGATGGAGAACCAGCCACATATTCAGAAGCCATTTCAGGAGTAAACTCAAACAGATGGTTGATAGCTATGCAGGAAGAAATGGAGTCCTTGCATAAGAATGGCACTTGGGAGCTCGTGAAACCACCAAAAGGAAAAAGGATTATCGACTGCAAATGGGTTTTCAAGAAAAAAGAAGGCAACCCAGGCGTTGAAGAAGCAAGATACAAAGCTCGCCTTGTTGCAAAGGGGTTCAAACAAATTCAAGGAGTGGATTTCAATGATGTCTTCTCACCAGTTGTGAAACATTGTTCCATTCGCATGTTGCTTGCTATGGTGGCTAAGTATGACTTGGAATTGGAGCAGTTAGATGTCAAAACTGCTTTTCTACATGGTGAACTTGAAGAACAAATTTACATGCAACAGCCAGAAGGCTTTAGGCATGAAGGCAAGGAGGACCATGTTTGTTTGCTGAAGAAATCTCTATACGGCCTTAAGCAGTCTCCCAGGCAGTGGTATAAGAGGTTTGACTCCTTCATGATCAGCAATGATTTTTCAAGGAGTAATTATGACAACTGTGTTTACTTCAGAAGGTTAGTTGATGGGTCATTCATATACTTATTGTTATATGTTGATGATATGTTGATTGCTGCAAAGGATACTTCTGAAGTTAAAAAGCTGAAAGTTCTGTTGAGTAAAGAGTTTGAGATGAAAGATCTTGGAGCAGCAAAGAAGATTCTCGGGATGGAGATTCAGAGAGACAGGAAAGCAGGGAAGTTATTTCTCACTCAAAGGAAATATGTTGAGAAAGTTCTGGAGCATTTTGGCATGAAAGATGCAAAGCCTGTAAGTACTCCGTTAGCTGCTCATTTCAAGCTTTCAGCCGCACTATCACCACATACAGATAAAGAGAAAAGATACATGGATCATGTTCCATACTCCAGTGCAGTAGGTAGTCTTATGTATGCCATGGTATGTACTCGACCTGATATTTCTCATGCAGTTAGTGTTGTGAGTAGATTCATGGCAAATCCTGGTAAAGTTCACTGGCAAGCAGTGAAGTGGATTTTGAGATACTTGAAAGGCTCAGTTGATACATGTTTGGAGTTTAGTAATGGTGATAGCAGTTTAGTTGGTTATGTCGATTCTGACTATGCAGGAGATCTCGATAAAAGGAGATCTTTGACAGGCTACGTATTCACATTTGGAAACAGTGCTGTCAGTTGGAAATCTACATTGCAATCTACAGTTGCATTGTCTACAACAGAAGCTGAGTACATGGCAGTGACTGAAGCGATTAAAGAGGCTATTTGGTTAAGGGGCTTATACAATGAGCTCAATTCAGATCATCAGGTGACTGTTGTCTTCTGCGATAGTCAAAGTGCAATACATCTGACCAAAGACCAGATGTTTCATGGAAAAACAAAGCACATTGACATCAGGTACCATTTTGTTCGTGATATTATCTCAAAAGGAAGTGTTATAGTTCAAAAGATTGGTACTGCAGACAATCCAGCTGATATGTTAACAAAGTCTCTTCCTACTACCAAGTTCAAGCATTGCTTGGATTTGATCGGCGTATGTACGTAGCACTTAAACTTACTTGGAGAAGGTGGAGTTAAGTTCACTATGGATAAAATTCAAGTCAAGGTGGAGATTTGTCAAATGCCTTGAATTTAGGCATTTTTTGTTTGTCAAAAGTTGTTGCTTCATTTGTTTTTTAATATCTTCTAGAAGTTGAAAGTGATGAAGAAAGAAGCAAAATTGAATTTGGAGAGTAACCAAATTGTTGAATATATTTTTCTTTCATTTTGTCAACAAAATTGGTAGGTGGCACAGTGGCACCTTCATGCCTATAAAAGGAGAGGTTTACTCTCATTTTAGGCAATAGAGAAAATATAGTTATTGAGAGAGTTTTGCTCTAATTAATAAGAGAGCATTTTGTGAGCGGGTGTAATTGGGTTTTGGGTTGAGAGTTACTCCACTTGTATTATTATTTATTCATAGTGAATTTTTGCTCCTCTTCTCCCGTGGACGTAGGCACATTGCCGAACCACGTAAATTTGTGTGTCATTAATTTTCTTTATACTTTGGCTATTTTATTCATTATTGCCATTAAATTATTGTCAAAATAGCGCATCGATCCTAACAATATGTCAAATGCCTTGAATTTAGGCATTTTTTGTTTGTCAAAAGTTGTTGCTTCATTTGTTTTTTAATATCTTCTAGAAGTTGAAAGTGATGAAGAAAGAAGCAAAATTGAATTTGGAGAGTAACCAAATTGTTGAATATATTTTTCTTTCATTTTGTCAACAAAATTGGTAGGTGGCACAGTGGCACCTTCATGCCTATAAAAGGAGAGGTTTACTCTCATTTTAGGCAATAGAGAAAATATAGTTATTGAGAGAGTTTTGCTCTAATTAATAAGAGAGCATTTTGTGAGCGGGTGTAATTGGGTTTTGGGTTGAGAGTTACTCCACTTGTATTATTATTTATTCATAGTGAATTTTTGTTCCCTTTCTCCCGTGGACGTAGGCACATTGCCGAACCACGTAAATTTGTGTGTCATTAATTTTCTTTATACTTTGGCTATTTTATTCATTATTGCCATTAAATTATTGTCAAAATAGCGCATCGATCCTAACAATTGGTATCAGAGCCAAGGTATTTTCTTAGTATGCTCTGTGGTTGCAGTTTAAACTGATCTTCCACATCAGAAAAGATTTTTCCTTGGATACTGTTCACATATATAGTACTGTTCAGCTATACAGTTACTGTTCATCCATACAGTCACTGTTCATTTATACGGTACTATTCATACGGTTACTATTCACGTGGAATAGTTGGAGCTATTTTTTGAAGTTCGTAATGGCAGCTACAAGATTTGATATTGAGAAATTTGATCGCAACGTAAATTTCTCTTTATGGAAGATTAAGATGCGTGCCATCTTAATTCAGAATGGGCTTGAGAAAGCCTTATTGGGAAAGGATAAAATGCCAGAGTCAATGACTGAAGAAAAGAAGGAGGAGATCATTAACAAGGCAGTTTCCACAATTCAGCTCTGTTTGTCAAATGAAGTTCTTCAGGAGGTTATCAATGAAGATACAGCAGCTGGCTTATGGACGAAGTTGGAGTCCTTGTACATGTCCAAAACCCTGACCGACAAGCTGTATCACATGACGCGGTTCTACACATTTCAAATGCAGGAAGGTACTTCTGTTAAAACCTATCTTGAAGAATATACATCAATTTTAGTAAGTCTAGAAAATGTTGGTGCTAAAGTTGATGATGAAAATGCTGCTTTGAAATTGTTGTGCTCACTACCACCGTCATATAAGAGTTTTAGGGACACAATGCTTTATGGAAAAGATAGTGTGTCTTTGACGGAGGTTAAGACAGCTTTACTCTCTAAAATTATAATTGATAAAGGGATTGTCGGTAGTAAAGAAGATAATGTAGCAGAAGGTCTTGTTGCTAGAGGAAGGCCTAAGAATAAGAATTCAGGCGGTAGCAGGTCTAGGTCAAAATCTAGACATAAAAATTTGATCTGTAACTATTGTCATAAAAAAGGGCACATTAAGGCTGATTGTTATAAGTTGAAAAATAAACAATCAAATGAAGAAAGAAAAGAACAATACGCCGAAGCTAGTGTTGCTGAAAATGAGTCCACATCTGATGTTCTTTTAGTTACTAACAGTGAAAGGTGCAGATTCAAAGATGATTGGATTATGGATTCAGGTTGCTCTTATCACATATGTCCCAATAGGGACTGGTTCTCCACATATAAATCTTTTGCAGGTGGAGTTGTTTTGATGGGCAACGATGCAGCTTGCGAAGTTATTGGCAAGGGCACAATCCAAATCAAGATGCATGATGGCGTGATACGAACTTTGACAGACGTTCGTCATGTTCCTGATATGAAGAAGAATCTCATCTCTCTGAGCACCCTTGATGCTGGTGGGTGCAGATACTCAGGTGAAGGTGGAATCATGAAAATTAGCAAAGGTGCTCTGGTGGTTATGAAGGCTCGACAGATTGGAAGTCTTTACATTCTGCAAGGAGCCACAGTTACAGGAGCTGCTGCTGCAATTTCTACTCAAATGTCTGAAACCGACATCACCAAACTGTGGCATATGAGGCTAGGCCACATGAGCGAGAAGGGCTTGACCTTGTTAAGCAATAAGGGTCTTTTGAGTGGACAAAATACTGGCAAGCTTGATTTTTGCGAGCACTGTGTTTTTGGAAAGCAAAAATGTGTCAGTTTCAGTACAGGTACCCACACAACCAAAGGTACTTTGGATTATATACATTCTGATCTTTGGGGGCCATCACAAGTTCCATCAAAAGGTGGTGCCAGATACATGCTTGTCTTCATCGACGACTTCTCGAGGAAGGTTTGGGTTTATTTTCTCAAACACAAGGATCAGGTATTTTCCACATTCAAGCAATGGAAAACCATGATAGAAAAGCAGACAGGAAGGCAAATAAAGAGGCTGAGGACAGACAATGGCTTGGAGTTTTGTGCAAAAGAGTTCAATGACTTCTGCAGCAATGAAGGCATTGTGAGGCATCACACAGTTCGCATGACACCCCAGCAAAATGGAGTTGCTGAACGCATGAACAGAACTCTTATTGAGAGAGCACGATGTATGCTTTCAAATGCTGGATTACCAAAGAGTTTCTGGGCTGAAGCTGTTTCTACGGCTTGCTATTTAGTCAATCGTTCTCCATCAGTTCCAATTGGCTTCAAGACTCCAGAAGAAGCTTGGTCTGGCAAACCTGCAGATTATTCAAATTTGAGAATTTTTGGCTGCCCAGCATACATGCACGTCAATGATGGCAAGTTAGCACCGAGAGCAAAGAAGTGCATTTTTCTTGGATATCCATCAGGGGTAAAAGGATATAAACTTTGGTGTCCAAAATCATCCAAAGTTATAATCAGCAGAGATGTCACATTTGACGAAAGTTCCATGCTTCACTCGAAAAATGAAGTATTGGTACCTTGCAGTTCTAATAAGCAGGAGGAGGCCAGTCAGAGGCAGAAGATAGATGTTGCAGATTATCCTGCTCAACAAGTTTCTACCTTACAGTCGGATTCACAACCATCCAGCTCTCAGCAAGATGATTCAGAGCCCAACTCAGTTGAACTGGAGCAATCATACTCTATTGCCAAAAATAGAGAAAGGAGAGAAATAAGTAAGCCAGTAAAATTTAATGATTATGTAAACTTGGTGGCTTATGCTTTGTCCGCAGCTGAGGAGATCAACAATGATGGAGAACCAGCCACATATTCAGAAGCCATTTCAGGAGTAAACTCAAACAGATGGTTGATAGCTATGCAGGAAGAAATGGAGTCCTTGCATAAGAATGGCACTTGGGAGCTCGTGAAACCACCAAAAGGAAAAAGGATTATCGACTGCAAATGGGTTTTCAAGAAAAAAGAAGGCAACCCAGGCGTTGAAGAAGCAAGATACAAAGCTCGCCTTGTTGCAAAGGGGTTCAAACAAATTCAAGGAGTGGATTTCAATGATGTCTTCTCACCAGTTGTGAAACATTGTTCCATTCGCATATTGCTTGCTATGGTGGCTAAGTATGACTTGGAATTGGAGCAGTTAGATGTCAAAACTGCTTTTCTACATGGTGAACTTGAAGAACAAATTTACATGCAACAGCCAGAAGGCTTTAGGCATGAAGGCAAGGAGGACCATGTTTGTTTGCTGAAGAAATCTCTATACGGCCTTAAGCAGTCTCCCAGGCAGTGGTATAAGAGGTTTGACTCCTTCATGATCAGCAATGATTTTTCAAGGAGTAATTATGACAACTGTGTTTACTTCAGAAGGTTAGTTGATGGGTCATTCATATACTTATTGTTATATGTTGATGATATGTTGATTGCTGCAAAGGATACTTCTGAAGTTAAAAGGCTGAAAGTTCTGTTGAGTAAAGAGTTTGAGATGAAAGATCTTGGAGCAGCAAAGAAGATTCTCGGGATGGAGATTCAAAGAGACAGGAAAGCAGGGAAGTTATTTCTCACTCAAAGGAAATATGTTGAGAAAGTTCTGGAGCGTTTTGGCATGAAAGATGCAAAGCCTGTAAGTACTCCGTTAGCTGCTCATTTCAAGCTTTCAGCCGCACTATCACCACATACAGATAAAGAGAAAAGATACATGGATCATGTTCCATACTCCAGTGCAGTAGGTAGTCTTATGTATGCCATGGTATGTACTCGACCTGATATTTCTCATGCAGTTAGTGTTGTGAGTAGATTCATGGCAAATCCTGGTAAAGTTCACTGGCAAGCAGTGAAGTGGATTTTGAGATACTTGAAAGGCTCAGTTGATACATGTTTGGAGTTTAGTAATGGTGATAGCAGTTTAGTTGGTTATGTCGATTCTGACTATGCAGGAGATCTCGATAAAAGGAGATCTTTGACAGGCTACGTATTCACATTTGGAAACAGTGCTGTCAGTTGGAAATCTACATTGCAATCTACAGTTGCATTGTCTACAACAGAAGCTGAGTACATGGCAGTGACTGAAGCGATTAAAGAGGCTATTTGGTTAAGGGGCTTATACAATGAGCTCAATTCAGATCATCAGGTGACTGTTGTCTTCTGCGATAGTCAAAGTGCAATACATCTGACCAAAGACCAGATGTTTCATGGAAAAACAAAGCACATTGACATCAGGTACCATTTTGTTCGTGATATTATCTCAAAAGGAAGTGTTATAGTTCAAAAGATTGGTACTGCAGACAATCCAGCTGATATGTTAACAAAGTCTCTTCCTACTACCAAGTTCAAGCATTGCTTGGATTTGATCGGCGTATGTACGTAGCACTTAAACTTACTTGGAGAAGGTGGAGTTAAGTTCACTATGGATAAAATTCAAGTCAAGGTGGAGATTTGTCAAATGCCTTGAATTTAGGCATTTTTTGTTTGTCAAAAGTTGTTGCTTCATTTGTTTTTTAATATCTTCTAGAAGTTGAAAGTGATGAAGAAAGAAGCAAAATTGAATTTGGAGAGTAACCAAATTGTTGAATATATTTTTCTTTCATTTTGTCAACAAAATTGGTAGGTGGCACAGTGGCACCTTCATGCCTATAAAAGGAGAGGTTTACTCTCATTTTAGGCAATAGAGAAAATATAGTTATTGAGAGAGTTTTGCTCTAATTAATAAGAGAGCATTTTGTGAGCGGGTGTAATTGGGTTTTGGGTTGAGAGTTACTCCACTTGTATTATTATTTATTCATAGTGAATTTTTGCTCCTCTTCTCCCGTGGACGTAGGCACATTGCCGAACCACGTAAATTTGTGTGTCATTAATTTTCTTTATACTTTGGCTATTTTATTCATTATTGCCATTAAATTATTGTCAAAATAGCGCATCGATCCTAACAATATGTCAAATGCCTTGAATTTAGGCATTTTTTGTTTGTCAAAAGTTGTTGCTTCATTTGTTTTTTAATATCTTCTAGAAGTTGAAAGTGATGAAGAAAGAAGCAAAATTGAATTTGGAGAGTAACCAAATTGTTGAATATATTTTTCTTTCATTTTGTCAACAAAATTGGTAGGTGGCACAGTGGCACCTTCATGCCTATAAAAGGAGAGGTTTACTCTCATTTTAGGCAATAGAGAAAATATAGTTATTGAGAGAGTTTTGCTCTAATTAATAAGAGAGCATTTTGTGAGCGGGTGTAATTGGGTTTTGGGTTGAGAGTTACTCCACTTGTATTATTATTTATTCATAGTGAATTTTTGTTCCCTTTCTCCCGTGGACGTAGGCACATTGCCGAACCACGTAAATTTGTGTGTCATTAATTTTCTTTATACTTTGGCTATTTTATTCATTATTGCCATTAAATTATTGTCAAAATAGCGCATCGATCCTAACAATTGGTATCAGAGCCAAGGTATTTTCTTAGTATGCTCTGTGGTTGCAGTTTAAACTGATCTTCCACATCAGAAAAGATTTTTCCTTGGATACTGTTCACATATATAGTACTGTTCAGCTATACAGTTACTGTTCATCCATACAGTCACTGTTCATTTATACGGTACTATTCATACGGTTACTATTCACGTGTACGGTTACTATTCACGTGGAATAGTTGGAGCTATTTTTTGAAGTTCGTAATGGCAGCTACAAGATTTGATATTGAGAAATTTGATCGCAACGTAAATTTCTCTTTATGGAAGATTAAGATGCGTGCCATCTTAATTCAGAATGGGCTTGAGAAAGCCTTATTGGGAAAGGATAAAATGCCAGAGTCAATGACTGAAGAAAAGAAGGAGGAGATCATTAACAAGGCAGTTTCCACAATTCAGCTCTGTTTGTCAAATGAAGTTCTTCAGGAGGTTATCAATGAAGATACAGCAGCTGGCTTATGGACGAAGTTGGAGTCCTTGTACATGTCCAAAACCCTGACCGACAAGCTGTATCACATGACGCGGTTCTACACATTTCAAATGCAGGAAGGTACTTCTGTTAAAACCTATCTTGAAGAATATACATTAATTTTAGTAAGTCTAGAAAATGTTGGTGCTAAAGTTGATGATGAAAATGCTGCTTTGAAATTGTTGTGCTCACTACCACCGTCATATAAGAGTTTTAGGGACACAATGCTTTATGGAAAAGATAGTGTGTCTTTGACGGAGGTTAAGACAGCTTTACTCTCTAAAATTATAATCGATAAAGGGATTGTCGGTAGTAAAGATGATAATGTAGCAGAAGGTCTTGTTGCTAGAGGAAGGCCTAAGAATAAGAATTCAGGCGGTAGCAGGTCTAGGTCAAAATCTAGACATAAAAATTTGATCTGTAACTATTGTCATAAAAAAGGGCACATTAAGGCTGATTGTTATAAGTTGAAAAATAAACAATCAAATGAAGAAAGAAAAGAACAATACGCCGAAGCTAGTGTTGCTGAAAATGAGTCCACATCTGATGTTTTTTTAGTTACTAACAGTGAAAGGTGCAGATTCAAAGATGATTGGATTATGGATTCAGGTTGCTCTTATCACATATGTCCCAATAGGGACTGGTTCTCCACATATAAATCTTTTGCAGGTGGAGTTGTTTTGATGGGCAACGATGCAGCTTGCGAAGTTATTGGCAAGGGCACAATCAAAATCAAGATGCATGATGGCGTGATACGAACTTTGACAGACGTTCGTCATGTTCCTGATATGAAGAAGAATCTCATCTCTCTGAGCACCCTTGATGCTGGTGGGTGCAGATACTCAGGTGAAGGTGGAATCATGAAAATTAGCAAAGGTGCTCTGGTGGTTATGAAGGCTCGACAGATTGGAAGTCTTTACATTCTGCAAGGAGCCACAGTTACAGGAGCTGCTGCTGCAATTTCTACTCAAATGTCTGAAACCGACATCACCAAACTGTGGCATATGAGGCTAGGCCACATGAGCGAGAAGGGCTTGACCTTGTTAAGCAATAAGGGTCTTTTGAGTGGACAAAATACTGGCAAGCTTGATTTTTGCGAGCACTGTGTTTTTGGAAAGCAAAAACGTGTCAGTTTCAGTACAGGTACCCACACAACCAAAGGTACTTTGGATTACATACATTCTGATCTTTGGGGGCCATCACAAGTTCCATCAAAAGGTGGTGCCAGATACATGCTTGTCTTCATCGACGACTTCTCGAGGAAGGTTTGGGTTTATTTTCTCAAACACAAGGATCAGGTATTTTCCACATTCAAGCAATGGAAAACCATGATAGAAAAGCAGACAGGAAGGCAAATAAAGAGGCTGAGGACAGACAATGGCTTGGAGTTTTGTGCAAAAGAGTTCAATGACTTCTGCAGCAATGAAGGCATTGTGAGGCATCACACAGTTCGCATGACACCCCAGCAAAATGGAGTTGCTGAACGCATGAACAGAACTCTTATTGAGAGAGCACGATGTATGCTTTCAAATGCTGGATTACCAAAGAGTTTCTGGGCTGAAGCTGTTTCTACGGCTTGCTATTTAGTCAATCGTTCTCCATCAGTTCCAATTGGCTTCAAGACTCCAGAAGAAGCTTGGTCTGGCAAACCTGCAGATTATTCAAATTTGAGAATTTTTGGCTGCCCAGCATACATGCACGTCAATGATGGCAAGTTAGCACCGAGAGCAAAGAAGTGCATTTTTCTTGGATATCCATCAGGGGTAAAAGGATATAAACTTTGGTGTCCAAAATCATCCAAAGTTATAATCAGCAGAGATGTCACATTTGACGAAAGTTCCATGCTTCACTCGAAAAATGAAGTATTGGTACCTTGCAGTTCTAATAAGCAGGAGGAGGCCAGTCAGAGGCAGAAGATAGATGTTGCAGATTATCCTGCTCAACAAGTTTCTACCTTACAGTCGGATTCACAACCATCCAGCTCTCAGCAAGATGATTCAGAGCCCAACTCAGTTGAACTGGAGCAATCATACTCTATTGCCAAAAATAGAGAAAGGAGAGAAATAAGTAAGCCAGTAAAATTTAATGATTATGTAAACTTGGTGGCTTATGCTTTGTCCGCAGCTGAGGAGATCAACAATGATGGAGAACCAGCCACATATTCAGAAGCCATTTCAGGAGTAAACTCAAACAGATGGTTGATAGCTATGCAGGAAGAAATGGAGTCCTTGCATAAGAATGGCACTTGGGAGCTCGTGAAACCACCAAAAGGAAAAAGGATTATCGACTGCAAATGGGTTTTCAAGAAAAAAGAAGGCAACCCAGGCGTTGAAGAAGCAAGATACAAAGCTCGCCTTGTTGCAAAGGGGTTCAAACAAATTCAAGGAGTGGATTTCAATGATGTCTTCTCACCAGTTGTGAAACATTGTTCCATTCGCATATTGCTTGCTATGGTGGCTAAGTATGACTTGGAATTGGAGCAGTTAGATGTCAAAACTGCTTTTCTACATGGTGAACTTGAAGAACAAATTTACATGCAACAGCCAGAAGGCTTTAGGCATGAAGGCAAGGAGGACCATGTTTGTTTGCTGAAGAAATCTCTATACGGCCTTAAGCAGTCTCCCAGGCAGTGGTATAAGAGGTTTGACTCCTTCATGATCAGCAATGATTTTTCAAGGAGTAATTATGACAACTGTGTTTACTTCAGAAGGTTAGTTGATGGGTCATTCATATACTTATTGTTATATGTTGATGATATGTTGATTGCTGCAAAGGATACTTCTGAAGTTAAAAGGCTGAAAGTTCTGTTGAGTAAAGAGTTTGAGATGAAAGATCTTGGAGCAGCAAAGAAGATTCTCGGGATGGAGATTCAAAGAGACAGGAAAGCAGGGAAGTTATTTCTCACTCAAAGGAAATATGTTGAGAAAGTTCTGGAGCGTTTTGGCATGAAAGATGCAAAGCCTGTAAGTACTCCGTTAGCTGCTCATTTCAAGCTTTCAGCCGCACTATCACCACATACAGATAAAGAGAAAAGATACATGGATCATGTTCCATACTCCAGTGCAGTAGGTAGTCTTATGTATGCCATGGTATGTACTCGACCTGATATTTCTCATGCAGTTAGTGTTGTGAGTAGATTCATGGCAAATCCTGGTAAAGTTCACTGGCAAGCAGTGAAGTGGATTTTGAGATACTTGAAAGGCTCAGTTGATACATGTTTGGAGTTTAGTAATGGTGATAGCAGTTTAGTTGGTTATGTCGATTCTGACTATGCAGGAGATCTCGATAAAAGGAGATCTTTGACAGGCTACGTATTCACATTTGGAAACAGTGCTGTCAGTTGGAAATCTACATTGCAATCTACAGTTGCATTGTCTACAACAGAAGCTGAGTACATGGCAGTGACTGAAGCGATTAAAGAGGCTATTTGGTTAAGGGGCTTATACAATGAGCTCAATTCAGATCATCAGGTGACTGTTGTCTTCTGCGATAGTCAAAGTGCAATACATCTGACCAAAGACCAGATGTTTCATGGAAAAACAAAGCACATTGACATCAGGTACCATTTTGTTCGTGATATTATCTCAAAAGGAAGTGTTATAGTTCAAAAGATTGGTACTGCAGACAATCCAGCTGATATGTTAACAAAGTCTCTTCCTACTACCAAGTTCAAGCATTGCTTGGATTTGATCGGCGTATGTACGTAGCACTTAAACTTACTTGGAGAAGGTGGAGTTAAGTTCACTATGGATAAAATTCAAGTCAAGGTGGAGATTTGTCAAATGCCTTGAATTTAGGCATTTTTTGTTTGTCAAAAGTTGTTGCTTCATTTGTTTTTTAATATCTTCTAGAAGTTGAAAGTGATGAAGAAAGAAGCAAAATTGAATTTGGAGAGTAACCAAATTGTTGAATATATTTTTCTTTCATTTTGTCAACAAAATTGGTAGGTGGCACAGTGGCACCTTCATGCCTATAAAAGGAGAGGTTTACTCTCATTTTAGGCAATAGAGAAAATATAGTTATTGAGAGAGTTTTGCTCTAATTAATAAGAGAGCATTTTGTGAGCGGGTGTAATTGGGTTTTGGGTTGAGAGTTACTCCACTTGTATTATTATTTATTCATAGTGAATTTTTGCTCCTCTTCTCCCGTGGACGTAGGCACATTGCCGAACCACGTAAATTTGTGTGTCATTAATTTTCTTTATACTTTGGCTATTTTATTCATTATTGCCATTAAATTATTGTCAAAATAGCGCATCGATCCTAACAATTGGTATCAGAGCCAAGGTTCGGAGATGGAGCCAATGGTGGACTGCATTGTGTGGGAGGGTCCTCGATTTGTTCATGCGATTGGAGATTCATGTTTGATGTCTTGTGTCGAAAGTCTTCCTGGTATATTGTGATGGCCAGGCGGCGGGTCCCGTATGTTGATAACGGCGGTGCAAGATGATTTGACGGATCAAATGAATTATCGCTCGAGGGGAGGACATAAGCTGTGGGAGGCCCTCGGTAAGTCCTCGCGATTGGAAAATGGATTATCGCTAGAGGAGAGACCACGTGTTGTGTGGTCCTTGGTTTGAGGGGAGGATTGTTGGGATACAATCCAAGTCCCATATCCCACATTGGAAAATTAAGGGAGAAGTAGTGTATTTCATTTTGAAATTTTCTTTTCCTTTGCAAAGCTATTGCAATAGCTTATTAAAGAGAGATTTTTATTTGTGAGGTTTATTTGCTTGTAATTTTCTTGTGAGTGTTAAATTTATTTCTCCTTATATAAAAATTTTATTGTCATCAATTCTTTGGTTCCAACATTTGGTATCAGAGCTTGATTTCAATGGCCTCCAATAATTCTATTCCGCTGCAACTTCCAAAATTAAATGGAAGGAATTACAACAATTGGGTTGTCCAAATGAAGGTATTTTTCAAGTCACAAGAATTATGGCATCTTGTGGAGAGAGGTTACACCGAAGTAACTGATCAAACGATATTTGAAGCTTTACCGGAGGAGGAGAAAAAATTATTGGTCGAGAACCGCAAGAAAGATCAAAAAGCATTATATGCTATTTTCCAGGCAATTGAAGAATCGATATTTGACAAAATATCGAGTGCGGAAACCTCAAAGGCGGCGTGGGATATTTTGCAAAAATCCTACCAAGGAGATGATCGTGTCAGACGGGTGCGACTCCAAACACTACGAGGAGATTTTGAATCATTACGCATGAATGAGTCAGAGTCAATTGCTGGATATTTTGATCGTGTACAGTCTATTGTTAACCAATTAAAAGTTAACGGTGAACTACTCACAGATTCTCGAATCATCGAGAAAATTTTACGATCTTTGACAGACAGATTCAATTATGTTGTGACAACAATTGAGGAAGTACATGATCCTGCTACTATGACAATAGAAAGATTGATGGGTTCGTTGCAATCGCATGAGCAGCGAATGAACCAAAAATTTCAGACCTTAAATTCTGAGCAAGCTTTGCAAAGTAGAGCTCAAACAAATCGTGGAGGTTACCAACGAGGACAAGGTCGTGGATATTGGCAAAATCAAGGTGGTGGATCGTGGCAAAATCCTGGACGAGGAGCCTGGCGAGGTAGAGGTGGAAACTCAAATTCCACTGGAAGAACACGAGACAAGTCTAAAGTCAAGTGTTTTAGTTGCAACAAATTCGGACATTACAGTTCCGAATGTCGATCAAAGGCACCGAGAGAACAGGGAGAACAAGCGCACGCAGCTGATGCTAATGGAAATATGGTGCTAGCATGCAAGAAGGATGATCCTCGCACTCGTCTGACACGATCATCTCCTTGGTAGGATTTTTGCAAAATATCCCACGCCGCCTTTGAGGTTTCCGCACTCGATATTTTGTCAAATATCGATTCTTCAATTGCCTGGAAAATAGCATATAATGCTTTTTGATCTTTCTTGCGGTTCTCGACCAATAATTTTTTCTCCTCCTCCGGTAAAGCTTCAAACATCGTTTGATCATAAATTTAGTTGTGATTTTTGAAATTGTTGGTGGAGACATGGAAAATGGATCAATGGTAGGTGTGGACTTTGAATGTGAATTGGAGTAGCATGCAAAATGAATAGTTGGGCAAGAATGTGAATTGGAGTAGCATGCAAAATGAATAGTTGGGCAAGAATGTGAATGGAAGAATTTATGGCCATTTTTGTTGACTTTCTCATCATCAATATGCCTATAAATACCAAGGCAATCTTTGTCTTCAAAAATATAAGAAGAGAAGTAGTGTATTTCATTTTGAAATTTTCTTTTCCTTTGCAAAGCTATTGCAATAGCTTATTAAAGAGAGATTTTTATTTGTGAGGTTTATTTGCTTGTAATTTTCTTGTGAGTGTTAAATTTATTTCTCCTTATATAAAAATTTTATTGTCATCAATTCTTTGGTTCCAACATTTGGTATCAGAGCTTGATTTCAATGGCCTCCAATAATTCTATTCCGCTGCAACTTCCAAAATTAAATGGAAGGAATTACAACAATTGGGTTGTCCAAATGAAGGTATTTTTCAAGTCACAAGAATTATGGCATCTTGTGGAGAGAGGTTACACCGAAGTAACTGATCAAACGATATTTGAAGCTTTACCGGAGGAGGAGAAAAAATTATTGGTCGAGAACCGCAAGAAAGATCAAAAAGCATTATATGCTATTTTCCAGGCAATTGAAGAATCGATATTTGACAAAATATCGAGTGCGGAAACCTCAAAGGCGGCGTGGGATATTTTGCAAAAATCCTACCAAGGAGATGATCGTGTCAGACGGGTGCGACTCCAAACACTACGAGGAGATTTTGAATCATTACGCATGAATGAGTCAGAGTCAATTGCTGGATATTTTGATCGTGTACAGTCTATTGTTAACCAATTAAAAGTTAACGGTGAACTACTCACAGATTCTCGAATCATCGAGAAAATTTTACGATCTTTGACAGACAGATTCAATTATGTTGTGACAACAATTGAGGAAGTACATGATCCTGTTACTATGACAATAGAAAGATTGATGGGTTCGTTGCAATCGCATGAGCAGCGAATGAACCAAAAATTTCAGACCTTAAATTCTGAGCAAGCTTTGCAAAGTAGAGCTCAAACAAATCGTGGAGGTTACCAACGAGGACAAGGTCGTGGATCTTGGCAAAATCAAGGTGGTGGATTGTGGCAAAATCCTGGACGAGGAGCCTGGCGAGGTAGAGGTGGAAACTCAAATTCCACTGGAAGAACACGAGACAAGTCTAAAGTCAAGTGTTTTAGTTGCAACAAATTCGGACATTACAGTTCCGAATGTCGATCAAAGGCACCGAGAGAACAGGGAGAACAAGCGCACGCAGTTGATGCTAATGGAAATATGGTGCTAGCATGCAAGAAGGATGATCCTAGCACTATGGATGCCAATATATGGTATTTGGATACTGGATGCAGTAATCACATGACAGGCAAAAAGGAATTTTTCTCACAGTTAGACGAGACTGTTCGTGGAGAAGTTAATTTTGGTAATAAGTCAAAAATTCCTGTGATGGGAATGGGGAACATTAGTATCAATTCCAAAGATGGTACTGATGTTACTATTGCAGATGTTTATTTTGTTCCTGGACTTTTTTGAAATTTGCTAAGTGTTGGGCAACTTTTCGAAAAAGGACACAAAGTAAATATCCAAAATAAAGTTTGTACCATTCATAGTCCGAACAACAAGTTGATCTCAGCAGTGCAAATGACGAGAAATCGGATGTTTCCATTGACGTTGCAGACAAATACCATTTCAAGTTTTCAAGCCATATTGAAAGACAAAAATTGGTTGTGGCATCTTCGATTTGGTCATTTGAATTTTCGTGGGCTAAAGTTGTTAGCTCAGAAAAAGATGGTGACTGGACTACCGGTGATAGATTGTCCAGATCAACCGTGTGAAGGATGTCTTTTGGGAAAGCAGCATCGTAATCCATTTCCGATTGGAAAAGCAAGGAGAGCAAAGCAACCACTGGAGTTAGTACATACAGACATCTGTGGTCCTGTGGAGGTAGAATCGATGGGGAAAAAGAGATACATCCTAGTTTTTGTGGATGATTTTACCAGAAAAACTTGGGTATATTTCTTGTGCCAAAAATCAGAAGCTTTTGGCAAGTTCAGAGAATTTAAAGCATTTGTTGAAAAGCAGAGTGGCTTTAATCTGAAGATTTTGAGATCCGATCGCGGTGGAGAATTCACATCAAATGAATTCTATGATTTTTGCAAAACTCATGGAATCAAACGTCAGTTGACTACTAGTTACACTCCTCAACAAAATGGTGTAGCTGAAAGGAAGAACCGAACGATTTTTGAGATGGCAAGGAGCATGTTGAAAGCCAAGAAGTTACCAAAACCATTCTGGGAGGAAGCTGTTGCATGTGCAGTATTCTTGTTGAATAGATGTCCCACAAGAAGTGTTCTTGGAAGAACTCCAGAAGAAGCATGGAGCGGTCATAAGCCAGACGCTTCATACCTACGAGTATTTGGGTGTGCTGCATATCCCCTTATACCAGATCAAGACAGAAAAAAGCTGGATGATAAAAGCCAAAAGTGCATTTTTATTGGATATAATGATGCTACGAAGGGTTATAAGCTTTATAATCCTATCACGGAGAAGGTGATTATCAGCAGAGATGTTCAATTTCTTGAAGAAGAAGCTTGGGACTGGAATCAAACAGTTGATGAAAGAAGAATCAACATTGAAGGAGAACCATTGAAGGAAGAAGAATCCCACAATAAAGAAGTTCCAAATTCACCTGCTAGTTCATCAGAATCACTAACTGAAGAACTAGAACTACGACGATCACAGAGAGTTCGTGAAATGCCAGCAAAATACAGGGATTATGTTGTTGAACGGAGAAATAACAGTGTTACTGATGAAGTCACTGATGAAACCATGGTGAATTTTTGTTTATTTGCTGATTGTGATCCTATTTCGTACGATGATGCAGCAGTAGATGAGAAATGGGTAAAAGCGATGGATGAAGAAATTAACTCCATTGAGAAAAATGATACTTGGGAGTTAACTTCTTTACCAAATGGAAAGAAGCCCATCGGAGTCAAATGGGTGTACAAGACAAAGTACAGGCCAGATGGTCAGGTGGACCGTTATAAAGCCAGACTAGTGGTGAAAGGCTACAAGCAAAAGCCAGGTATTGACTATTTTGAAGTGTTTGCACCAGTGGCTCGAATGGACACAATCCGGATGATTTTAGCTTTGGCGGCTCAAAATTTATGGAAAATTCATCAGATGGATGTTAAGTCTGCATTCCTCAATGGCTTTCTTGAAGAGGAAGTTTATGTGGAGCAACCACAAGGATATGTGATGCAAGGGCATGAAGATCAAGTCTACAAGCTGGAGAAAGCATTATACGGGTTGAAACAAGCACCTCGAGCTTGGTATACTCGCATCGATACATACCTGTTGGAGAATGGATTCCAGAAATGTCCATATGAACACACCTTGTATATCAAGTCAAATGATGATGGCGATATATTAATTATGTGTCTATATGTTGATGACTTGATATTTACAGGAAACTCTGAGAAGATGTTTGCAGAATTCAGGGAGGCTATGACTAGTCAATTTGAGATGACAGATCTGGGATTGATGTCTTACTTTCTTGGAATTGAAGTGAAGCAGACCAATGATGGCATATTTATTTCACAACAGAAATATGCTAATGATATATTGAAGCGGTTGAAGATGGAGTCACTTAAACCAATGCGAAACCCTGTAGCCGAGAGACTGGAATTGAAGAAAGAAGGAACCGGTGAGCTAGTAAATCCAACATATTTCAAAAGTATTGTAGGAAGCTTACGATACTTGGCATCGACTAGGCCAGATATTACTTATGGTGTGGGAATCATCAGCCGATTCATGGAGAAACCTTACCAATCACATTTGCAGGCAGCAAAGAGAATTTTACGGTATGTCAGCGGTACTCGTGGACATGGAATTTTATATACTCATACTAATGATTTCAATCTAGTGGGGTACACAGATAGTGATTGGGCAGGAGACACTGAAAGTCGGAAGAGCACTTCAGGATATGCATTATTTCTTGGAAATGGAGTGATTTCATGGTCCTCAAAGAAGCAACAAGTAGTTGCGCTCTCAACAGCTGAAGCAGAATACATGGCAGCGACGTCAGCAGCATGTCAAGCAGTATGGCTGCGGAAAATGCTTTATGAATTGAGGCATGAACAGTCAAATCCTACACGGATTATGTGTGATAACAAGTCCGCTATCGCATTATCGAAAAATCCAGTTTTTCACGGGAGAAGCAAGCACATTGATATTAAGTATCACTATATCAGGACATTGATCAAGGATGAAGAGATTGAGCTAAATTTTTGTAAATCTGAAGATCAAATTGCGGACATTCTGACAAAACCACTGAAGGCAGATTCGTTCGACAAGCTAAAAGCAATGCTTGGAATTACCAGAATCCCAAACTAAATTTAAGGGAGGCTGTTGAAAGTCATAAATTTAGTTGTGATTTTTGAAATTGTTGGTGGAGACATGGAAAATGGATCAATGGTAGGTGTGGACTTTGAATGTGAATTGAAGTAGCATGAAAAATGAATAGTTGGGCAAGAATGTGAATTGGAGTAGCATGCAAAATGAATAGTTGGGCAAGAATGTGAATTGGAGTAGCATGCAAAATGAATAGTTGGGCAAGAATGTGAATGGAAGAATTTATGGCCATTTTTGTTGACTTTCTCATCATCAATATGCCTATAAATACCAAGGCAATCTTTGTCTTCAAAAATATAAGAAGAGAAGTAGTGTATTTCATTTTGAAATTTTCTTTTCCTTTGCAAAGCTATTGCAATAGCTTATTAAAGAGAGATTTTTATTTGTGAGGTTTATTTGCTTGTAATTTTCTTGTGAGTGTTAAATTTATTTCTCCTTATATAAAAATTTTATTGTCATCAATTCTTTGGTTCCAACATTTGCTATATGGATCAATTGGGCGTTGGTAAATACGAATTTGAGAGAAAAATAACCTCTATTACTCACAAAAATAGATTATACGAGTATTTACAAAACTCATAAAAAAACTCTCAAACTCACACAATCACTCTTGTCTTGGTGATATATTCACTCTTTGTGATATATTCACTCTCCTGGTGATATATTCACTCTCTGTGATATATTCACTCTCCTGGTGATATATTCAAATGAGGATTTGCACCTCTATTTATAGTGAATTTTGGGAGTGTGAACAAGGAAACTTGCCAGTGTGAACAAGGAAACTTCAACCTTTAACAATGGCGGCTGGACAAATCCAAGTTGGACTCTTCTGCCAGTGTGAACAAGGAAATTTCAACCTGGAACAATGGCGGCTGGACAAATCCAAGTTGGCTTCTTCAAGTCTCCCCCTCCAGGATGTTCTAGATGTTGGCTGGACAAATCAAAGTTGGCTTCTTCAATTCTCCCCCTCCAGCCATATCTGAAATAAACATCCCTGCTATATCTCTGCATAGCTCCAACTTCTCTCGAGTAACTATCTTTGTTAACATATCAGCTGGATTCTCCTTCGTATGGATCTTCACTAGTCTCAACAGTTGTTGATCCATCACCTCGCGTATCCAATGATAGCGAATATCGATATGTTTTGTACGGGAATGGTACATGGAGTTCTTGCTTAAATCCAAAGCACTCTGACTGTCACAATGTACCTTGTACTCCTTTTGTTTGATTCCAATTTCTTGGAGATAACGCTTTAACCACAACATCTCTTTTCCAGCTTCAGCGGCAGCAATGTATTCAGCTTCTGTTGTGGACAAAGCAACGCACTTCTGTAGTCGTGACTGCCATGAAACAGCTCCCCCTGCAAAAGTGTAAATGAATCCTGAAGTAGATTTTCTACTATCAAGATCTCCGGCCATATCTGCATCTGTATAGCCTTCCAAGATTGGATCAGCTCCTCCGTAACAAAGACATAATTTCATTGTACCCTTAAGATACCTAAGAATCCACTTTACTGCCTCCCAATGCTCTTTCCCGGGGTTGGAGAGAAAACGACTCACCGTTCCCACTGCGTGAGCAATATCGGGCCTTGTACACACCATAGCATACATCAAACTTCCAACTGCTAAAGAATATGGTACTGACGATATCTCCCCAATCTCTTCCTTGGATGAGAGACAGGAACTCTTGCTCAGCTTGAAATGGTTGGCTAATGGAATGCTAACTGGTTTGGCATTGTTCATATTGAACCGTGCAAGCACTCGTTCAATATACTTCTCCTGAGATAGCCATAACCTCCGGTTCTTCCTGTCTCGGGTGATCTGCATTCCCAATATTTGTTGAGCTGGTCCTAAGTCTTTCATGTCAAAAGACTTAGAGAGTTCCTTCTTCAGCTGATTGATCTTCGTTGTGTCTTTCCCCACGATCAGAATATCGTCTACATATAGTAGAAGAACAACGAAATTCCCGTCTGAAAATTTCTGAATGTAAACACATTCATCTGCGGCAGTTTTCTTGTACCCTTGACTCACCATACACGAGTCAAACTTCTTGTACCACTGTCTTGGTGCCTGCTTCAAACCGTACAAACTCTTCTTCAGCTTGCACACGAGGTTATCTCCTGAAACCTCAAAACCTTCAGGCTGCTGCATATAGATTTCTTCTTTTAAATCTCCATGAAGAAACGCTGTCTTCACATCCATCTGGTCAAGCTCCAAGTTCATACTTGCGACCAATCCAAGTATGACTCTGATTGAAGTCATCTTGACTACGGGTGAAAAAATCTCATCAAAGTCAATTCCCTTCTTCTGCTGGAATCCTTTGACTACCAACCGTGCTTTGTATTTCACCACTTTTCCACTGCCATCTTTCTTCAGCTTGAACACCCATTTATTTTTCAGTGCCTTCTTCCCTTTTGGAAGTTCTTCAATCTCATAAGTCTGATTTTTCTGTAGAGATTCCATCTCGTCCTGCATTGCGAGCAACCACTGTTCTTTGTCCTTATGAGATACTGCTTCATGGAAACTCTCTGGTTCTCCATCTTCAGTAAGTAGAAGGTATTCGGATTCTGGATATCTTCTCGATGGAATCCGACCTCGTTTAGATCTACGAACTTCTGGAATGTGAGGAGATCCACCATCATTTGAGTCTTGTGATGGTCCTGGAACATCTGGCAGAGCGGGTTGTGGCTCCCCCTGCTCAACACCGTCTTCTTCCTCATTGTCTTCTACTTCTGGAATATCTTCTGGCACTGTATCTTCATTTCTCATGAATGATTCTGCTGTTGCCTCTGGCATCTGAGGAGCAACATTTGGTTTCTGAGATATTATGGGCTTTTCAATATCTTCTATTGTCTGGCTTTCATGGAACACTACGTCCCTATTTCTGATTACCTTTTTCTCCTTAGGATCCCATAATCTGTATCCAAATTCTTCATCTCCATAGCCTATGAATATGCATGGAGTGGTCCTTGCATCCAGCTTCTGCCTGAGCTCCTTGGATACATGTGCGTACGCCAAACATCCAAATATTCTCAAGTGAGAATATGATGGATCCTTTCCAGACCAAAGTTTCTCCGGAACTTCAAAATTCAATGGTACTGATGGAGATCGGTTGATCAAGTAACAGGCGGCTCTGACTGCTTCTCCCCAGAATGGCTTTGGCAGCTTAGCCATACTGAGCATGCTCCGAACACGTTCCATGATTGTTCGGTTCATTCTTTCAGCTACGCCGTTGTGTTGAGGGGTGCGTGGGACCGTCTTCTCATGTCGAATGCCATATGATCTGCAATAGGCATTGAACTGCCTGGAAGAGTATTCACCTCCATTGTCGGATCGAAGACACTTCAACTTCTTTCCTGTCTCACGTTCTACCATGACATGGAACAGTTTGAAGTAATCGAACACCTGGTCCTTCGTCCGTAAGAAATACACCCACACCTTTCGAGAAGCATCATCAATGAATGTTAGAAAGTATCGGTTGTCGCCGAGTGATTCAACCTCTAAGGGACCGCAAACATCAGAGTGTACCAGACTGAGTAACTCTGATCTTCTCGTTGAAGAGGAATTAAACGAGACTCTATGCTGCTTACCAAACAGACAATGATTGCAAGGATTTAGTACAGCATCCTTGTCAACATTGATAAGCTCCTTCTTTATTAGGGTAGACAACCCTTTCTCACTCATGTGGCCGAGTCTCTGGTGCCATAAATTTTGTGAAGCCTCTTTTTCTGCAACGTTGAGGCTGTCTGTGCATATCTTCACATGAGTCTTGCATAGCGTGCCACAAATATGTCCTCGGACGACTGTCATAGCACCTCTTGATAACTTCCATGTGCCTTTACTGAAGTGACTATCATAGCCCTGTTTGTCAAGAGCTATTCCTGACAATAGATTCAGCCGAAGATCTGGCACATGGCGGACATCCTTCAAAGTGATTGTGCTCCCGGAACTTGTCTTTATCTGGACATCACCAATTCCGACAATCCCAGAGGAACTGGAATTTCCCATTTTCACAGCTCCAAAGTCACCGGCTTTGTATGTTGTGAAGTATTCCTTGTATGGAGTCACGTGGTAGGATGCTGCAGAATCTACCACCCATTCCGTGTCTTCTCGTGAGACGTGAAGGCATGTCTCATCTTGGGTTGAACAATAAGCTACATCACCAGAGATAGTAACTAATGCTTCTCCACCCTTGTTCTTCGGCTGCGAACTGCTCTGGCCTTGCTCCTCTTTCCATTTGTAGCAGTTCTTCTTCATATGTCCCTCTATTCCACAATGATGGCACTTATATGTTGGTTTTCTGCCATCAGTGGACCTGCCCCTGCTCTTGCTTCTGCCTCTCCATTTGCTTTTGCTACTCTTTTGTTGCCTCCCCTGGTTCTCTGTGACAAAGGCATGGGTCTGATCTGTGCCCATCTCCTTTCTCCTTGCCTCTTCACTAAAAAGGGCATCCTTGACCATTGACATGGTAAGTTTGCCATTAGAGGCTGAGTTGCTGAGTGATACAACCAGCGTTTCCCAACTATCGGGAAGGGAACTGAGTAGTAACAGCGCCTGAACTTCATCGCTAAGTGGCATCTCTACAGACGACAATTGGTTGACCAGGTTTTGGAACTCACTGGTATGCTCGGCAACTGAAGTTTCATTTTTTAGCTTCCTGTTGACTAAGCGCCTCATTAATAAGGCCTTATTCCGAGCGGTCTTGGCCTGGTACATGTCTTCCAACTTCTTCCAGAGAGTATATGCATCTGTTTCTTGTGCAACATGGTGGAAGACACTATGATCAATCCATTGACGGATTTGACCAATAGTTTTTCGATTTGATTTCTTCCACTCTAACTCCTTGGCGGGATCAGGATTTTTACCTATCAATTCTATGGGATCAAACAAATCTTTACAGCTTAGGAGATCTTCCATCCGAGGTCTCCAGAGCGTGTAATTTGTGGCAGTAAGCGTAATCATGGCTCCGACAGATGATGTTGACTCTTCTGTAGACATCATCACCTTACAAAATAATTTTTCAACACGAGCGGGGTTGAATCTTTAAACACGAAGTGCACCGTTGTGTCCGGAACGGTCGAAAATGATGAAATTGACACTTCTCGACTGAAATTCCACTATAGGGGCAAAACTATAATTTCTGAAAGTTGATGGACCAATCTGCAATTTCAGAAAATTGAGGGGACTGGTTCGCTACAGTTGACCGGTCGTCTTCTCCGGCAAAATTTCCGACAAATCCGATTAGGTCGCTGTTTGGTGCGTTGGACTCCGTTCGACGAGACGAATCCAATGGTGCCGTCAGAATTGGATTTCGAGCAAAGCTCCGAAAATCCAAATTCGGCCCGTCACCTAAAATTCGACCAACACCTCTAACAAGGCTCTGATACCACTTGTTAGGACCGCCAAGCATCCCCTTAACTCCACATTAGTATGATATTGTCCGCTTTGGGCCAAGCCCGCACGGATTTGTTTTTGGACTCCTCCCAAAAGGCCTCATACTAATGGAGTTAGGTGGACACACTTATATTCAAGGTGTTTCTCCCTTAATTTTCCAATGTGGGATATGGGACTTGGATTGTATCCCAACAATTGGTAATAGCAGTTGTATTAACAAATCTAGATAATTCAACTGCAGATTTGGAACAGATGAAGAAATCTTTCAATTCTGCTGTGCAGAAGAAACTAAATCCTTTATTCAGGGTAATCACTGATTTGATCTTTGCACGCACTGCATTTCCATTGAAAGCCTTGGATTGTCCTCTCATGGTTGCTTAATGGGCAGGTTTCTCACGTAGTAGCGGTTCCTTCTCTTCCGAGGACAGCTTCAAACAAGGTGATGAGAAGGATTTTGCGACAGCAATTTGTTCAACAAGAACAAAATTCTAGACTATAGAAAGACAGTTGCAGTTAATGAGGTGACAATACAGAATAAATGTTTCATATTAGTGACTCCAATGCTTGTCTCACAGGATAAGGAAGCCGAGTGTTCACAAGAACATCCCATGTTCACCCCCATAAAAGAAAGAAATTACATGTCAGATTTTCATGCTGTACAAGGACCTTATCTTCCATTAAGGGAACTGTTTACTTGATAGAGAACTTGTTTTCCAGATATCTATCAGTAAACCGTTGCACAAAGCTTGGGAGATGAATCTACTATCAACTTGTTTTCCACTCACGTTTGACGATGGTAATGCTATAATTACTATATTATAATTTGTAATAAAAAATATTTAATTTTTATTTTATAACAAAGAAATTATAAATATAAAAAAAAATTAAAAATTCGGTCATCAGAATCATTTATCGTCTATCGTCTGAAAATTTATTAACAACAGTAAAAAGTATACTATTTTATAAATTTAAAGAATGAGTTTATTTTAATTTTTGAAACATTTGTTATATTTTAATATATATTACTACAGCGAGATTTTCGAACTTCCGCTACTCCAATAATAATAGTAACAGTGCATTACAAATTTTATATTATGCCCATTGCTTGGGGGTCAGTATATATGCCTTAAAGAAATAAAATCAAAGCGTAAAAAAATTCGTATCAGAGGAGTAAGATAACAAAATCTCCTAACACGATTGAAGGATTTTAGGGTTTTTCAGATTTTACTTTATTTTCGTCCTCATCTTCTCTCCTCGTTTTCTGTTGCTTCCTGTTCCTACCAACCCCCCACCCTTACTACTGTTATTGTTTTCTAAAATTGTATTTTCTGGTAAGCTCACTAATCACTCTCTCTCTTAATCATTGTTTAATTTTATTTTTTCTGGGTCTTGCTAGCATTTTTATGAAATGGAGATATGATTTTATGTGTTTCGAGTGAATTTCTATTTTATTTTTTGTTTTAATTTCCCTGCAGACGGGAATGCTAGATTTATTGCCTTTATTGTTGTTATTATTCTTAATTTGTTTTCTTTGTTGAGCTTCATGATGATGGCTGTGAGGATTGAGTAACTTTTCACGTCGTTTCTCCCTTGATGTATTAGCTATTGAAGATGACAATCAAACCGAGAGAAAATTTTCAAAACTTTTTGCAACAGAAGAAACTCTTTGCTTTCAATGATAAAAATGGAAAATTAAGAGATAGAGCAGAGACAAAATTGCTTCAAGTTTCCAATGTGCAGCACAAGTTGAGGAAGACATTGCGGCATGCTGCTTCACATCAACTACTTGGTGATTGTAGCCAACATGTTGATGTGAATTCTACTGGGAATAGAAAATTGGAGACTCAATGTAAATATTTAACTGAAGAAAGAGAATCAGATACAAGGAATGTGGATGAGGTAAACGACAGCGACGGAGGCAATGATCACCTGATGATTCTTGCACATTCTGCTGAACTTATGAGAGCATCCGATATTTCCAATGGGTTGCATGGGAATGATTCTAGCAATGAAGGTTAGTTCTTTACATTTTGCAAAGTTTGTTTGATTTGTGCGGCATTTGACGGATGCTCTGTCAATAGTTATATAATCAGGATTTTGTTATGCTTCAGTGGCTCAAACTTCATTGGAAGGTGCAAGCCATGCCATAGTTACAGGTCAATTTTCTTTCTCATATGCAGTTCACTTCATATGGGTCAAGTGATTTTCTCAACTTTCAAGATATTTTCAGATCATACATCCCCTGGGAAACAAATCGAAGAGTTGTCTGTAATTGATCAAATGAGAAACGGAGAGGATGGATTTCGTAGAGAAGTAAGAACACAGCGCTTGAGCCAAATCCGACGTCAAGCTCGACTGCAATGCAATTTATTGCGGGATTCCACAGTTGGGAATTTGCAAGCCATGGGAGCCCGGGTAACTCAAATTCGA
>CM075811.1:3372216-3455722 GCA_037975025.1 Excoecaria agallocha | reverse complement strand
GCTTCCCTCTAAAATCTTTATGCTTTTCAGAAGCACTTGCATCAGCAGTACCGACATCTGTTAACTTATCTATATCATCAGTGCTCTTAGCTTCCCTGTATTTCAGCCTTTCGCGAGAATTTGGATTAGAAGTAAATATTTTATGCTTTTCAGAAGAATTTGCACCAGCAGTACTGACATATTTGAACTTATCTATATCATCAATGTTCTTAGCTTCCCTGCATTTCAGCCTTTCTACTTTATCTTCATTAAGCGCAGAAACTGCATTGTTGTCTTCCAAATCAGATTCTAAAGCCTCGGAACGAAAATGTAGCTTTCTTTTTGCAGAGCTAGTTCCCTGGAATATCCGATCCCCACCATCAACTTCTTCAATGTGATGATTTTGAAGCGACTTTGAACTGTCCCGTGGGCTAATTCCCTCAAAGCTCAAATTTTTAACAGTTTTCCCCAAATGCCCTGTTTTAGCGCCAGAAGCATCTCTCGAAGTCTCCAATACCCTAACTTCATTCAAATTTGTTGAGTTTTTAGATGGAGATTTCAGTTTCTCAATAGATTTTACTACTCTTTTCAAGTTTTTCGCAGCTTCAGAACCTAAAAAAGGTTCTGGAGTTGCCAAAACCAAATTTTTGTCCACAATTTTCGATTTTTTCACTGGGGACTCACATAAACCATCACTTGCGTCCAATTCTCTCTCTCTAACCTTAACGTTGATAGATTGACAGTTAATTACCTCGTTATCATTACCTTGATTCACACGAGGGGACGATTGCGAACCCGTATCCATTTCGATTCTCTCTGTCAACTCCACCTCTGCAGAAAACCCTAGATCCGTATCCCTCCCCAAGTCAACTGCTGTTAGATTTTCCGTACAATTACTATCGACAGGAGCAAAATTCCCATCATTAGCAACTCCCTCCACCGTCCTATCCGCTCGACCTTCGACAGCGACCGTCTGCTGCTGCTCCTGAGAGCTCCCCATAGCAGATTCTTCTGGTTGGGTATAGAAAACGTCATTATCCCGAGGAATAGTAACCTCATGTTCCTGCTCCTCAAGGGAATCTGGAGGGGAAACGATCATGATTCCGGTGGAGGCCACGGGGATATCTTCTCAATCGTCGTTGCAAGAGGATTCATGATCAGGGTCGCCGGCGAATCGGCAGCGACTTAAGTAATCTTCTTGAGATAAAGAAATACGACAGAAGTCGGCTAACGAAGCTATATTGTCGCTGGCCATTTTTTTGAGAGGATTTATAGCCAAGAGAGGTGTTAGATTTTGAGGGAGGAAAAGAGGAAGAAAACAGAGAAGGCGGGTAGTGTTTGCGCGCCACCGCCAGTGTGAAACTTTTAGGGTTGCTAATTTGATTTGGGGTACTTTTTTTTAATATTCGGTTGAATTTTCCCGCCTTCTTTTGTGATTAACAGCGGGTGATAAAATAGATGGTGGATAATAGTTTAGTCGATTTCTGCCCCACTCTTTATTCTTTTTAATACTCGACGTCAATTTCTCCAAATAATTTGTCGTCGTGCTTTTCTTCTATAAACCTTTTTTTAACAAATTCTTTATTTGTACTATTACTAATTTGTCGTCATGCTTTTCTTCTATAAACCTTTTTTTAACAAATTCTTTATTTGTATCATTACTTTTTTGCAATGCTATTAAGATCGGATTATTTTAATCGCAAATTAATATTTGGTCCAATAAATTTAATGTATAAAAATCGAATTAATAAAAAATTATAAAAAATCGGTATGAAACGGATAAAATAGGTTTGAACTCAAAAAATCAATTTATATCCAAAATATAGATAAAATATTATTTTTTGCTAAAAAAATAAAATATAAATATAAATACAAAATAAATGAAATTTAAAAAGTTTTAATTAATTTCTTATGAATAAAATAAAACTTATAATTTATAATTGATTTATATTTTTGAACATTTGCAAATTTTTACTATATTATTTTAATATTTATTATAAATATTAAATAATTTGAAAATATTATTTTATGATTAATGTTTGCTAATAAAAGTGTTTTTTTTAAACGCTTTATGATTAATATTTGCTGATAAATGTGTTTTTTAAACTATTTTTTTATTTTTTATATAGTTATATTTTTATAATATTTATATAAAATTTTAAAAATAATATTATTTTGAAAAAAAAATCAGTTGAAGGTTATCGAACCGGTCGAACCAAAAATTAATTTTCTCTTCGATTCTTTATTTGGTTTGGTTTTAATAATACTACTTTTTTTGCAATATAGAACCAGAATGAGAGCTTAGCTTTTAACTCACTACTCCATCCTTATGGTGACAAAAATCACATCTAAAAAAATTAATTAATTTAAATTATCATTTTTTTTGTAAAATCAATAGTAAGTAATTAATTTCAATCAACAATTACATGAAAGCTAAAGCCAACATGATAGAATTAGAAAGAAAGTCCTAGCGAGATTAACGATCGTTATAGCGAGACTTCAAATTCCTGTAAAACCTGCCACCTAATTCAAATAAAAAAAAATCAATATTGGATATTTGTTTTAAGAATTTCAAACTAGTAAGTAAAGTTAACGCAAACATTTTCGATCTGAATGCTAAAAAATAAGCTAAAATCAAAACAAAATAACTTTTTTTTTCATAATAAAACTATAAGAAATAATATAATCATCAACAATTATTTACAGTAATAATATTTCTATCTCAAACTATATATTGTAAATAATATTAAAAAGAAGAAAGAAATTCCCAAAACTTTTAAACCATATTGTGACTACTATCCATTAGATTAACAACAAAAGAATCAACAAAATGGACAACAGCATGACAATTTGGGCAGTTCTGATGCCGAATTAGCCAAGAAAGCTAAAGTGAACCCATGAATGAACTGATATGTCTTCAACATAAAGTACAGAGGCTAGCGAAGCCATGAATTCCAAGAATGCGAAAGTTGTTAAAAGATCACCAGCATTCCATAGGATATGCAAACAAGCCCCAGCGGCTAATACAACTAACACAAAGAAAACCTGCCAAATTAAGAAGTTAAAGCCGAAGAGACCTGCAATTAAAATTTATAACATTAACTTTTTATCTAAAACCTAATCAAAACATATGCATGTAAATCAAATTTCACAATGTTTCTTGAGACCAATATCCAATCAGAGATGAGATCAAAGCAAAGATATCCATAATACATTCAAACAGATTATTATCCATCTATATACATAGAAAGACAAATGATCTTTAATAATAACAAGGAGAAAAAGAATTGAAATAATTTCAAGAAAAAAGAAAATACCTTCTGAAGAGTGTTTAGAGCCATGATTCCGAAAAGTGTTTATGTTTTCGCCCGAAAGACAAATGATCTTTAATAATAACAAGAAGAAAAGGAATTGAAATAATTTTGAGAAAAAAGAAAATACCTTTTGAAGAGTGTTTAGAGCCATGATTCCAAAGAGTGTTTATGTTTTTGCCTGAAAGATAAATGATATTTAATAATAATAAGGAGAAAAAAATTAAAACAATTTTGAGAAAAAATAAAATATCTTTCGAACAGTGTTTAGAATCATGATTCCAAAGAGTGTTTATGTTTTAGCCTGAAAAATAAATAATCTTTAATAATAACAAGGAAAAAAAGAATTGAAACAATTTCGAGAAAAAATAAAATACCTGCCGAAGAGTGTTTAGAGCCATGATTTCGAAGAGTGTTTATGTTTTCGCCTGAAAGACAAATGATTTTTAATAATAACAAGGAGAAAAAAATTTGAAACAATTTTCAAAAAAAGAAAATATTTTCCGAAGAGCGTTTAGAGCCATGATTCTGAAGAGTATTTATATTTTCGCTTGAAAGACAAATGATCTTTAATAATAGCAAGGAGAAAAAGAATTGAAATAATTTCAAGAAAAAAGAAAATACCTTACGAACAGTGTTTAAAGCCAATTTGATTTTTGATTTGGAGCTCTTTTTTTAATATGTGGTTGAATTTTCCCATCTTTTTTTTATTAACGATGGGTGATGAAATAAACGATGAATAATAGTTTAGTCGATTTCTTACCCCTCTCTCTATATTCTTTTTAATACTTGGCGTTAACTTCTCTAAACGACTTGTCGTCATGATTTTCTTTTATAAAAATTTTTTACAACATTATTTATTTATATAATTACTTTTTGCAATATAGAACCGGAATGAGAGCTTAACTTTTAACTTACTACTCCTTCCTTCTGGTGACAAAAATCATTTTTAAAAAAATAATTAATTTAAATTGTCATTTTTTTGTAACATCAATAATAAGTAATTAATTTCAATCAACAATTGCATAAAAACTAAAGCCAATATGATATAATTAGAAAGAATGTCCTAACGAGATTAATAGTTGTTATAGCAAGACTACAAATTCCTGTGAAACCTGCCATCTAATTCAAATCAGAAAAGTAAATATTGGATTTTTGTTTTAAGAATTTACAACTAGTAAGTTAAGCTAAAGCAAACATTTTCAATTTGAATGCTAAAAAATAAGATAAAAGCAAAACAAAATAACATTCTTTTTGTCATAATAAAACTATAAGATAATAATATAATCATCAACAATTATTTACAGTAATAATATTTCTATCTCAAAACTATATATTGTAAATAATATTAAAAAGAAGAAATAAATTTCCAGGACTTTTAGATCATATTATGACTATTATCCATTAGATTAACAACAAAAGAATCAACATAATGGATAGCAGCATAACAAATTGGGCAGTTCTTGTAACATCCTACTCTTAACCATATATCCGTACACTATACATAGATACTAGTCAGATATACACAAGTATAATAGTCCAAAATTATTTACTAATACAATAATAACTGAAAATATATAATACCAGACATTAATTCTAACATCACCTTCACAGTTTATGCGATCCCAATGACTTTATGTACATGCCCTCAGATTTATCTTCTTCATATCCCGATTTCTCCTGTTCCTGCGCGCAGTCAACAAACTGCACGCTATGCAACAATGTTGCCCAGTGGTGGATACAACTATACAAAATTTTATTAGCACATATTTTATCTTATATTTTTTATTAGTATAATTTCCATTTTTCTTCTCTTATATATTTTGAAAAATGCTATTTATATTGATTAACTTTAAATTCTAATCTTCCATGTAACTTTATACTTTCGCCTGTATATTTCCCGTAATTGCCTTAGTTCTTAATTACCTCTTAATTTGACTGATTACTTTCATAGAATTATTAAATCATAATTATCTATTGTCATTACCATAACTTATCTCAAATTAATTAAGTTGCAGAACGCTTATCACTCAAACTTCAGTTCTTCATTATTTACAATTTCTTTTCACGAAAATTAATCGATAATTTATTTTATTGCATTCTGCTAATATTTTTGAGCTCCTCGTTCTTCTAATTGAATCAATGTTGGGCTAACTATTTCCCTATAATTTCTAGTTTAACTACCATTGCATCCTTTTAAAAATTTTGTTATGAAACTTATTGATCTTCCTTTTCATTAGACCATAATTTTATTATCTTGACCAAATCTACCAATTCGCCTTTTTATGCTTCTTCTTTAACCGCATTATGATTCCATTCATTACTTAATTATGTTTATTCATGTTTTCACTTTCTATCTTCCTCCTTGTTTAGGTTTTATCATCTCCTTTATGGCCAATTTATATTTTCGTATTTAAATTATATTTATTTCTCACTTAATTTGTTTGTTTTTCTTTATATTCCTTTATTCTTAATACCAATTCATTTTTCTTTTATTTGCACTAACTTTTATCTTAATTTAATTAATTTTTTATCACAATATTTATTTTCCCTACTAAATTTTGACATTTTTACATTTACATGGAAAATTCCAATTTAATTCCCAAATTAAACTTTTTCCTAAATTGACTGAATTGACTTATTTTGACTTTTCCTTAATTTTACTTAATAAATCTTAATTTTAGTCTAGTTGACTTATGCTTACCTTATTCACTTAAGTTATATTTTAGTCCCTATAAATTTCTCTTGGGGCGATAATTTATGATTTAATTCCCAAACTTTACTTTAATTACAGTATTACCCTATTGGTTAAAATAATTGTTTTACTCCTTTGTATCCTATTTTCTTCATATCACTTGTCCCTTTTACCCCTGATTACTTGCACAATTACAATTTTATTCTTCTACACAATTATAACCACATTTTTACTTATTGGTTCAATTTAATTTCTTTAACCACTATATCAGTGATATAATTACCTTTTTGCCCGTGTTAACAATCTATTATATTTTTCATTAATTATTGATCCAATTAATATTATGATATTCTCATCTCTTAATTCACATTCCAAATTTTCTCGTTTCCTCCATGATTATCATTTTGCCCCCGTTACCTTATTAATTTCATTATGTTCACTTTATTTCCAGTGTACGAACATTTATAATTTCTTTTAAATATGATAATTATTTTCCTTCTGTTCACATATCTAATTTATAACTTTACCCCTAGTAAATAACAATGGGATTCCAACAGACTGGATAAACATAACAGAATATCCCACATGCTAGAGGGACCATACCACTAAGGTATGATATTATACTCCAGTATCATATCAGAATGTGCCAGCTCATATTAGTCCCATAATATCAGTCCCATACAGTTACAGTTGCAATATCCATATCAGAAACAATAACAGAATCATAAATTCGTGGGGTAATTGCCCCTATGGCTAGCCATATTATCCTAAAGTCTTGGTTACCCGCTATATACTAAGGGCATTATCAAGATTTCATATCCCATAACATTTTTATTACCATAGTTAATCACATTGCACTCTCAAGAGCATTCGTCATCCATATACCGTTAGCCATTAAATAATATCACACTTTCAAAATATTTCTCTCCCCAATTTCATATCATATCTGTATATATATGCCAATTTCACCTGAAAATTACTAAGTTCCATAAGTTCTTCTTTTTGCCATTATGTAACTATTTCATCGTTAGATGCATCTCACTATGTTTCATTCGAATTAACATTATTGTCATCTTTATATTAAAAATTTATCTATTTACCCATAAATACCTAATTAATTATCCAAATACATTAAGGTACCCAATTCGGTTACTTTGGTTTCTTTCTCTTTTTATATTAATGTTTTTCACTCATTTGAGTTTCCAGTGTTTTAACTTGGCATCATAATATGTAACTTAATATATATTACACTAATACACATAATTTAGTATAGTTACATAATATAATTTTCAGAATAATCATTAAATTTGAATAACAATTAAAATACCACTCAACTATAGTATACTTATTTCTTGAATTATTAATCAATTTAAAAGAATTTACTAATTATCATCGAATTGTCCATAATTCCATCTAATATACGTAATCCGGTCTAACCTTATTCTACCATTATCGCTTTGTTTCTTATACAATCCAAATTCATATTACTATTACTCATCATTTTATTAGATTATGCCAACTTATTTCAAGGCTCTCCTTAATTATATATCTAATTCCACACTATTATGGCATTAATGTTTCCATAAGAATTATTATATTCAAGGTTTATTCAAACTCAGATTATATAAATTTTGTTCCTTGAAATTATATAATATATTCTATCAACTAATACTTAACATTATTTCAAGCCTTACATCTCACTATATAATTCGGCCCACATACTAAATTTTTCAGTATAAATTTCTTCTTATTCTTAAAAGGCTACTTATGTTTTGTAATATTAATTTATATAAATATACCTTAATTAATTCTTCATTTACCTTAATATCAACTAATTTCCTATCTGAATAACCTTATTTTTCATTCAATATTCCATACCCATATATTATTTTTAATTCAATCACACCATAATACATTTATTTATCTCTATGATGTTACCATAACATTTAATCCTTTACAAACCATCATGTTTCATATTCACTTTCACATGTATTCATTATTTTTGTGTCTAATTCATCTCAAGCTATCAAATTATTACCACATTGCTGGAATTACACAATTATACTTAAATAGCTTATTGAGAACTAAATTTGACTAAAATAAACTAAGATCCATAATTCGGCCTCACCCTTTTCCTTACTTAATCTTCCATTTCTTACTAACCCTAAGGTTATTTCATCAATTCATTATTCTATTGAGTTATTTTTAATCCATTTCGAATTTTCACTACATTATACATATTCCTTTAATATAGTATATTATTACACATTCATGTTAATTTCCATCTTTGTACATTTATTCATACTCACTTTATTTTAATTATGTTCCCGTACTTAATATAACATATTTTGAGCTAATTTACGAGCAACATCACTTAATCATTTATTCTTCATTAGATAAATTTCGGTCCCCACTCCATACTTCTCTTATTTAGCAATGTCTTCTTAATTATATGATTAATTCATATTCATTCATCATCTTATCATATATTCTTATTTATGTCATACTATTCTTTATATTAACTTAATTATATAATATAAATTTCATGTCAAAATTCACAATTTAAATGAAATAAGGTGTAGTTTGTATTCACATACCTGTTAGCGTCGATCTTTACATTTTTTACATTTGTCATTCTTGGGCTCGCCGGACCGGTCGCTGGAGTTTCATCGGAGGCTTGTCGAAATTGCACCAAAGCCGACTACTGGTAGATCAAGCCACCAGTAACTTTCAGGTGATGCTCACGTGCCCAAAGACTGTCGTCGTTCAACGAAATCGGTGCCTAAATATCCCTCCCTCACCGTCATCGATCTCCTTACTTTCGATGAGTGGGGAGGAATGGTAGAAATCGAAGAAGTCGCCTCAGCCTCGTGATCCCACTGGTGCCTTCAGTTTCCTCAATTGTCGTCAAGATCGTCGGAAGGAAGGGGAAAAGAGGAGAGCTTGAGCTATGGTGGTGGTGAACGAATCGGAAGGTAGGGAACCACCGGAGGACGACGACGTTAGTGGAGGACTGGAAGACGGTGGCGGCGGCAATGATCTATGCCTCCTTGCCAGCATCGTGAGCAGCGATGGCCAGACCAGACGACGGATAGCATCGCCTCCCCTTCCCTATTCTGCTCCCATGATTTCTCTCTTTTTTTCTTTCCTTTTTAAATCTCACCTTTTATTATTATTATTATTATTATTATTATTATTATTATCTATTTATATTAATTTTCATAATATATGTTAACAATTATTAAATTAAAACCCGAAAGCAATACTAACTTATATTGAATTCTTAGTAATTAAACCTTGCAAACTGATACCAAAAGGTACTATTTACCAAATTTAATCAATCCGAGTTTTTGGGGCGTTACAGTTCTCCCCCACTAAATAAAATTTCGTACTCAAAATTTATCTGAATGGCAAAATTGTAGTTACTACTACTCATATTTCCTCACGTCATGATATGTTCAAAACACTATAATAGAGCATATTTTTGTTCCTTAATTGATTATTTCATCGGCTCAAAATATAAGCAGTCTTTCATCAATTAACAGGTCTTCTGTCTAATGATAACTGATCTTTTATGACTTCTTTTCAACCCCTTTATCACTTAACCACATAGCTCCTCTAAACTCTTGGTTATCCTGATCTCCGTTGTTCAACTCTGATATTTGATTTCCATACATAGACTCCTTATTAAGAAAAGATCCATGTTTACTGTCTATTCTTGAATGATTCAATAACTAATAGAAATCAAACATCTCTTTTATCTCAATGAGACCTTTATTCAACGTAACTGACGGTATCTATGTCGGGTTTTAACTATAACCCTTTACTAGTATAACAAAATTGTCACTAATAAAACTGAATACGAAGCATGTAATTATATGACTATGCGATAAAAAATGCATATGTAGAATATAAAGCATGTGGCCACATGAATAAACTGTATGTATGTATATCGTATGTCTATGCATGGACAGAAATACAAATGTACACATGGATGACTGATGCATAATATTAATAGCAGTGTATACTAGCTGGGTTAACATAATCACCCAGAAGCGTTATCTTATAACTATCGAGGTAACTAAGAATCTAACTCTGGTCCTCAATCACCAACCTACTTATTTATACCCAAATTACCTGAGGAAACAGACAACAACAAACTTGCCCTTTCAAATTTACTCATTCCATATGGCATGTACATAAATTACTTGTAATAATTTCTTCACTTACATACTCACTCTGATCTTAGGATTGCCTAAATCGGGTTCTGATATCATTAATTGTAACACCCTACTCTTAACCATATATTCGTACACTATAAAGAGATACTAGTCAGATATACACAAGTATAATAGTTCAAAATTATTTACTAATACAATAATAATTGAAAATATAGTACCAGACATTAATTCTAACATCACCTTTATGGTTTATACGATCCCAATGACTTTATGTACATGCCCTCATATTTATCTTCTTCATATCCTGATTTCTCATGTTCCTGCGAGCAGTCAACAAACCGCACGCTAAGCAATAATGTTGCCTAGTAGTGGATACAACTACATAAAATTTCATTAGCATATATTTTATCTTATATTATTTTTATTAGTATAATTTTAATTTTTCTTCTTTTATATATTTTGAAAAATGATATTTATATTGATTAACTTTAAATTCTAATCTTCCATGTAACTTTATGCTTTCACCTGTGTATTTCCTGTAATTACCTTAGTTCTTAATTACCTCTTAATTTGACCGATTACTTTCATAGAATTATTAAATCATAATTATCTATTGTCATTACCATAACTTATCTCAAATTCATTAAGTTCCAGAACACTTATCACTCAAACTTTAGTTCTTCATTATTTACAATTTCTTTTCACGAAAATTAATCGATAATTTATTTTATTGCATTCTGCTAATATTTTTGAGCTCCTCGTTCTTCTAATTGAATCAATGTTAGGCTAACTATTTCCCAACATTGATTCAATTAGAAGAACGAGGAGCTCAAAAATATTAGCAGAATGCAATAAAATAAATTATCGATTAATTTTTGTGAAAAGAAATTGTAAATAACGAAGAACTGAAGTTTGAGTGATAAGTGTTCTGCAACTTAATTAATTTGAGATAAGTTATGGTAATGACAATAGATAATTATGATTTAATAATTCTATGAAAGTAATCGGTCAAATTAAAAGGTAATTAAGAACTAAGGCAATTACGGGAAATACACAGGCGAAAGTATAAAGTTACATAGAATATTAGAATTTAAAGTTAATCAATATAAATAGCATTTTTCAAAATATATAAGAGAAGAAAAATGGAAATTATACTAATAAAAATAATATAAGATAAAATGTGCTAATAAAATTTTGTGTAGTTGTATCCACCACTGGGCAACATTGTTGCTTAGCGTGTGGTTTGTTGACTGCACGCAGGAACAGGAGAAATCGGGATATGAAGAAGACAGATCTGAGGGCATGTACATAAAGTCATTAGGATCGCATAAACCGTGAAGGTGATGTTAGAATTAATGTCTGGTATTCTATATTTTCAGTTATTATTGTATTAGTAAATAATTTTGGACTATTATACTTGTGTATATCTGACTAGTATCTCTGTATAGTGTACGGATATATGGTTAAAAGTAGGGTGTTACAGTTCTAATGCCGAAATAGCCAAACAAGCAAAAGTTAACCAATGAATGAATCAATATGTCCCCACCTCTTCATCAGGAAGTATAGACACTAACAAAGCGATAAATTCCAGTAATGCGAAAGTTGGTAAAAAATCACCAGCATTCCATAGGATATGCAAGCAACCCCCAACAGCTAATGCAACCAATGCCAAGAAAACCTGCCAAATTAAGAAGTTAAAGCCAAAGAGACCTACTATCAAAATTTATAACATTAACTTTTTAACCTAAACCTAAACAAAATAAACACAAAAAACAAATTTCACAAATTTCTTGACACCAAGATCCAATCAGAGACGAGATCAAAGATAAGATATCCATAATACATTCAAACACATTATTATCCATCTCTATACATGGAAAGATAAATGATCTTTAATAATAACAAGGAGAAAAAAAATTGAAACAATTTCAAAAAACAAAAAAAATACATTCCGAAAAGTATTTAGAGCTATGATTCTAAAGAGTGTTCATCTTTTTGCCTGAAAGACAAATGATCTTTAATAATAACAAGGAGAAAAAAATTGAAACAAATACAAAAAAACAAAATACCTTCCAAAAAGTTATTAAAGCCATGATTTCAAAGTGTGTTTATGTTTTCGCCTGAGAGACAAATTTATCTTTAATAATAACAAAGAGAAAAAGAATTGAAATAATTTTGAGAAAAAAGAAAATAACTTCTGAACAGTGTTTGAAGCCATGATTCCGAAGAGTTTTATGTTTTCGTCTGAAAGATAAATGATTTTTAATAATAACAAGGAGAAAAGAATTGAAACAATTTCGAGAAAAAAGAAAATACTTTACGAACAATGTTTAGAGCCAATTTGATATGGGGCTCATGTTTTAATAATTGGTTGAATTTTCCTCCATTTTTTTGTGATTAACGGTGGATGATGAAATAAAGGGTGGATTTTAGTTTAGTCGATTCCCCTCCCCTCCTCTCTCTCTACATTCTTTTTAATACTCAATGTCAACTTCTCTAAACCACTTGTTGTGATGCATTTCTTTTATAGACCTTTTTTTACAACTTTATTTATTTATATAATTACTTTTTTTGCAATACTGAACCGAAATGAGAGATTAGCTTTTAACTTACTACTTCTTCCTTCTAGAGACAAAAATCACTTTTAAAAAAATAATTAATTAAAATTGTCATTTTTTTGTAAAATAAATAGCAAGTAATTAATTTTAATCAACAATTACATAAAAGCTAAATCTAATATGATAGAATTAGAAAGAAAGCCCTAGCGAGATTAATGGTTATTATAGCAAGACTAAGAATTCATGGAAAACCTACCACCTAATTCAAAGTAGAAAAATAAATATTAAATTTTTGTTTTAATATTTTCAAACGAGTAATAAAGCTAACGCAAACATTTTCAATCTAAATGTTAAAAAATAAGCTAAAATCAAAACAAAGTAACAGTCTTTTTGTCTTAATAAAACTATAAGAAAATAATATAATAATCAACAATTATTTACAGTAATAATATTTCTACCTCAAAATTATATATTGTAAATAATAATAAAAAGAAGAAAGAAATTCCCAGAACTTTTAGACCATATTGTGACTATTATCCGTTAGATTAACAATAAAATAATTAATAGAATGGACAACATGACAAATTGGGTTGTTCTTATGTCAAATTAGCCAAGCAAGCTAAAGTGAACCCATGAATGAAGTCATATGTCCCCACCTCTTCATCAGGAAGTACAAAGACTAACGAAGCCATAAATCCTTAGTTAAATTTTTTTGCCTTTTTTGTGATTAATTTTGGGTGATGAAATAAACTGTGGATAATAGTTTAGTCGATTTCTCTCCCCCCTCTCTCTATATATTCTTTTTAATACTCGGTGTTAACTTCTCTAAATGGCTTGTCATCAAGCTTTTCTTTTATAGATCTTTTTTTACAACATTATTTATTTATATAATTATTTTTTTCAATACAGAACCAAAATGAGAAATTAGCTTTTAACTTACTACTCATTTCTTCCGGAGATAAAAATAAATTTTAAAAAAATACTTAATTTAAATTGTCATTTTTTGTAAAATCAATAGTAAGTAATTAATTTCAATCTACAATTACATAAAAGCTAAAGTCAACATGATGGAACTAGAAAGAAAGTCTTAACGAGATTAACTGTTGTGTAGGTCCCGAAAGACACTTAAGAGAGGGGGATGAATTGGGTATTTTAAAATTTTTTGGCCAAATTTCTAAAAGAACAAAATTGTATACAAGTGCAGATTTCTGATAGTTTTTCTAATAAAGAATGTAAAAATGCAAGATAAAAATAATATTTGAATTTTGCAAGTTCTTTTTCAACTTAAAATTCAAATATATTTTTGAAAATGTGTGTGTTAAATTTATTATGAATATTTTAAAAATTTATTTTACAGAATTTTAAAATATAAATTTTCAAAATGTATGAGAGAATAGTAAAAGATAGAAAATATAGTAGAAAAGTAGAGCACACACAGAATTTATAGTGGTTCAATCACAATGCCTACATCTACTCCTCAAAAATCACTCTCAAACTTTTCTCTCCACTCCTAACTCTTTTAAGGAAAAAAGTCAAAGCCAGTATACAATCATATATATATATCTATCCACAATCTTTTTTCCAAAGTAAAAGATTTAAACACTTACTATAATTTTTTTCTTAGGTTCTAGCCAATCCAAACTCATAATTTTTTACAACAATAATTCCTCACAATTAATTACAACAGAAGCTATAACCAAATTGAGGAGAGTATGTAATGATGAAGTACAAAAGGTAGAAAGTGACATTTTAAATAAGCAAGCTTTTTCTCTTAAGAGGTAGAAAATCTTTCCAATATAATATCTAACATTCTAAAGGGTCTTACTATATGTATTTATACTTATAAACTTAATTTTAAGTGTTGAATCCCAAAAATAGCAGTTTGTAACCGTTAGAGGGCAAAACAGTTAATTCTGGATCCAACTAGCCATTATTTTGTCCTGTATTACGAAACATATTTTTTACTAGAAAATTATCCAGATTTCTAATCTAATTTTTAATGACATAAAATTCTAATGAAGCAATTTTTGAACTATTTTCTGAAAGAAATCAGTTTTGACTAAAAACTCAATTTATGGCTTCAAAATATTTTTATGCAATTTTAAGACCAAAAATATGTATGCATGAGAGATAAATTGAGTCTCAATTTGATCTTATATTTTAATATCCTAAATTCCTATATACTAAGATATTCTTTAACTTGATCTTCATGAATCCATTCTACAATCTTCATTTTTGATAATTTGTATTAGAAAGATATATAAAATTTCCTGCAGAAATTATTTTAGAATATAATTCACAATAGAGTTTATTTAATGTTTGATTATCATCAAAATTTGGATATAGTCTTGAGCCAACAATCTCTCCATTTTTTATGATGATAAAACCTTAATAAACTCTTCTTGAAAGTCTATCTAGGTTAGTCTATAAAGCTCCCCCTGAATATATGCATAGGGTATTTACAGAAAAATAAAATATGTAAAGTAAATGTAAATTCCTGCAAAACTTCATATTTTATCAAGATATTATAAACATGCCAATAAATTCTGCAAAAATTTAACTTAATTTTTTACAAGAAATATTTTTAAAGAAGTCATCAATCACAATGAATCAAATAGCATTAATGTATCAGCAGAACAAATTTTCACCAAATAAACAATTTTCCATCAAAAAGAAAATTTGCAGAATTTTACCAAATCATTTATCCATTTTCATCATTTTTAATTATCATTATTCATCAATATTTCTCCATTTTCCCCCTTTTTGTCATCAATCAAAAAAGAAAGAGACAAAATAATGTGCACAAGAAATTTTAACAAATCCAAATAGATAAAAAAAATTACGCCAAAAAAACATCCAAAATAACTAAATTTAATTATCCAAAATATACAAAAAAAAAACTTGAAAGAGAAAAACCTTTCCATTCTTGATTTTTGCTGCATTCGTAGTCAATCGAACGGAACCTTCCCAAATAAAAAATTTAAGGGTAATAAGGATGGGAATCTAAATATTTGAGTTTTTCACCATTGGATTTTTCAATTTGGCAAGAATGGATTATGAAATCATGAATTTTGGAGATTTGAATTTTGATATTTGACTTGCGATTTTGGATGTTTCGATTGCGAAACTTGCTAAAAAGTAGATTGATCGGATGGTTGCGGCATAGATGGTGAAACCGATGACTTTGTTCTTCCCATGGTGGTGGTAGCTTAAAGTTTGGAGGATAAAAAAACATAAAAACTTTATTTTTTAAGAATTTTAAAACAATTACTTAAGATAGGATTTGTGAAATTTGAAAGATGAGATTTTTAAAAGATAAAAATTTAAAAAGAGAAGCACATTTTTCCAAGAAAAAATTTAGATGTGTACGAATTATTAAAGGTGCATTTTTTTCAAAGATAAAAAGTAAAGCATGATTTTTTAAGAAGTAAAAAGTTTGCATTTTGAAATTTCATTAAAGAATTGATTTTTTGAAAAGTGTTTGACTTGAAATTTGTAACAGTTGTGTTAAAATTTGTAATTTTTGCAAAAATTAAGAGGTAAAAAATTGTGAAAGTATAAAATGGCATTTTTTACCCTATAATTTTTAAAATATTCACAAATAGCAATTAGGGATAAAAAAGATAATACGCACATATATTTTGCAAAGTAGAACACTTAACCCATCATTCAATTTAATGCATAGTAGTAGAAGGATAAAAAGTGACCATTGCACGTGTAGAATTCAGCATAGAAATTCACATACAAATTTGTGAACATGTAGTTTTTCTCAATAGAATTTTGAATAGATAAATACATATAGATTTCTAATCGAAATTTTCTGACAAAATTTTGATAGTAATATACCTTTGGACTTCTCCAGCCAAAAAAATTGAGCAACAATATAGATGGAACCTTGCAAAACCACTTTGAAACTTTCATCTTTAGTCTCAAACTGAGAACATAAAATTCTCTAACCAAATCAAGATAAAATTTTCTGCTTTGATATTTGAAAAACTTCTTCCATATTTGTTTTTCGATATATTGTATGGCATCCGAGGTCGATTTTACCAACTCATCCTAAACTATGATTTTAGATGGTAGCAAAGGATGATTCGAAATCAAAGATGCAATGGGTTTTGAAGGAATGGCTTTTGATTTTGTGGATCTAGATGAGACGGGCTCGGGTACAAAAATCTAAGCGGCTTGGGTAGAAAGAGATGGCACCGGAGATGGAGATGGGAACCGATGAGGATGGTATTTTGCTACGGCTTTGGATCGTCCCATACTGGCTATGATTTAGATTTTGAAGAAGGATGAAGTAAAATGTAGAAACAGAGGATGTGTTTTTAGAGAAGTGAACAATGATTTGGGAATTTTAAGAAATTAATGATTTTAATCCCAAATGAGTGAATTTTTTTTAAATTAAACAAATTTTAAGAAACCATGTCACTTTATCAAGATAAATGAAAATTTTACATTCAAAATTAAAAAAAAATCAAAGAAGTGGTTTGACAATTGATAAGCTATGCATGTTCATCTAATGATTACACATACGAAAATTGCAAATTTTTAGTTACCAAGACGCAGAATGTAACACCCTTACTATTACAATCCTACGGATTTAAGAGATTAGCCAAATATTTTTTCTTTTCTTATCTTAACAATCATACAATTAACCGAAAAATTCATTAATTACAAATTTTTATCCATTACTCATGCTTACAAAACCAACTTGTCGCTGACCTATAACTGTCAAATTTTAATATTTATTTTACAAAAATCCGGTAATATAACGGCTATAAACTTGTCTAGTTCTTTCAGGGCCCCTTGGGGGCACAATAGTTTATAAACAACTTAAATTCTGATACATCCATCCATTTATTCTCAATCCATCCACACCATTCAAAGCACTTTCTGTCAAAATACATATTTACACATACATATACAAAACTGTTCAAATACAATCACTCTTTACTTCAAATTCAACTAAATAAATATATACATGCCAAACTATAAAATATTTTTATTATCTCTTTTCTTTAAAATTGCTCTCGATGTGTACTATTACTCCACACTTATATCGGTACCTGCACGCAGTAAATGCTATGTACTGAGCATTAAATATACCCAGTGGTGACTAAAAATCATAGTATTTTCTAGACAAGCGTAATTACATTAATTATGCAAAATCATCAATTTTTCTTATCAAAACACGATTTCCAATAGTTTTAACAGTCATTTCAATTCAATACCAATACTTTGATAAACTTTTCAATTTATTCCTTAATTTTTTATTTTAATTCAAAATTACACTTTATTACAAAATTTTCATTAACTTTTCTTGTTTTTACTTCACATTCAATTTTTTGCACATAAAGTTTCCAATTGGTTCTTATTTTAACTTTTTATACAAAATTATATTTTAGTCCTTATATTTATCAAGAGTTTATTTTTGGACTGTTTATTCACTAAATTTCACTTTACCCTTTTTATTCATTTCTTTATCACTTTTATTCATTACATACAATATTTGGGGAAATTTTCGTTTTGTCCTAAACTTTTTTTTCTTTTCAATTAGGTCCTTTTTCATTCTAAACTTTAATTTTAGCTTTATTTTTGCACTTTAACCTATTCTTATCATTTTGCCCCTAGTACATTCCCTGTAGAAATTTTCATATCGAATGTACAAGATATGAACCCCATAGAGCTACAATATAGACTGAGAAATGATCTCAAAGGACACAGAACAGAGTAGATACTATGAAAGATCAGTGATCCTACATAGCAAAGCAAGTCACTATGACTTGCACTGCGATATAGGTGTCTCTATGGCTAGCCAATTATATCCTGAGCTAGATTTTGACTGCTTGACTATTACTAAGGGCAATATTCACTTCATTTCACTTTACTTTTCAGATTTTTAATAGTTTTAATAGCTTTTTCAATACAGTAAATTTGTCAGTTAACTTTTTCATTATTTTTGCACAGTTTGTGAATTATTTTATAATAATTCACTATTTTTCATTTATTTAATGAATTATTTTATAATAATTTCACAAATACACTATATACATAATCAAATCCTCCTCTAAAAAATACTTAAATAATTTCTATAAATTTCACAAAAATTTATGGACACATTATTTCATTTCTAAGTTCATTTTATGGCTTAATTTATTCAAATTTCATAAAATTTACTTTGGTTTTCTTTAAGAAATCATTTGGACAAGTAAGGTAATCTACCTTACATATACATTTAATTCAATTTAGGTACTTTAATAGTCATATTCAAGGTTTTAATTCATTATTCTAAGGTCAATTTCAATTATACATGCTTTTCCCTAATTTTTTTCTAAGTAACATAAAGAAAAATCATACCAATTCAAGGAAAATAGAAGGATTTATTAGGCTTGCCTAGACTTTCTTTTATTTTCCTTTAGCCTTAGAAGCTTGTCCCTCACCTTGAGAGCCTACCATAGCAAAAATTTTAATCAAACAAAATCCTAATTTTTTGATATCAAATGCTCAAATTAACATCATAAATGAATTCTAGAAACCTAAAAATACTTGTAGGCACCTTAAAACCTAATTAAAATCATGATTTTCTCTTACCTCACTTTGATATCCTAAGCTTTTTCACTTGGTTTGTCCCACTAATCTTTCTCTAATCATAGAAGAGGGGCTTAATTAATCATCTAAAGAGGTAAAATATCATCTAAGATGCTTGAATTTAGAGAGAAAAAGAGAGAAACTTGAAGAAATTTTAAAGAAATGGTGACTATGGTGTATTCGACCTTAAAAGGGGAAGAAGAGGCTGATGGATATAAAGATGGCTGGCCAAAAATATCTCTTTTCTTCAAATTTTATATAGGTCTAAGTGGGTTGGGCTTGGTTCAACCAAAGCTCACTCACTTAAGGCCCAAAACCCCTATTTAAGCCCATTATGCCATTTTTCTATAATTATCTCCATTTCTAACTTAAAATCACTCTAAAATCATCATTCTTATCATATTTAAAATAGGTTGTCTATAAATTTCAACATAATCAGAGTCAGTTATTGATTTGATTCAATCAAATCGGTCCCATTTAACAATTACCGGTATCATCGAAAAATTAACTTTTTATAGCCAAAATATTTTACACATTATTTTAGGCACATATACAGTTTATGACAATTTTTAGAGCTCATTTGCTATTTTTAAAGGCTCGATCAAATCTAAGTTAACCTAGTTACTATTAAAATCGAACCATTTCATTTTTCGTATTTTTAACTTTTGGAGGTCTATTTGATCTCAATTTCACTTTAAATTCCAATTTCGAACTAACCGTGATCAATATTTTTTGATGGTCAAACAAAATCTTTTTTACCTCCTGATATACTTTTCAGTCCAAAAGTACTGTTCACTATCGAAAAGTACTATTCATAATCGATTTGATGTTTAGACCATTATACGGGAACCCAAAGCACACCAAAAGGACATGGATGCCCCTATATAATTTTAAAATAACACACATAATACTTAGGGATAACAGAGATAATTTGCATAAATCTTGACTATTGCCTCATATCTTTAACCTCTTTAACACTTAAACATCCCTACAAAAAATAAATTCCAGCAGACTAAATATAAAAATCACATCTCAAAACAAATAAAAATATTAAAATAAAATTTGTCCTTAGAGATTTAAAGGAGACATACCTTTTTAGGGAGAAAATTAGCATTTAGACATACCTATTTCAAGTTTTCTTCTTAGCTGATAAAATTTGTCTTTCTTCTTTTTGATTGTAGTCTTGAGTCACTAATCTGGCTTTATTTTTAACGATATTTTCTTGCTCATCCAACTTATTTCTAAGCATCCATTTTATTTTAATGATAGAATAATTTGAGAATCTAGGCACCAAATTTTAGACTTTATTTCTTTCAAATTGATTTAACTCTTTTTGCATTGTAATAATCCAACTATCATGACTTTTAGAAACAATGAAAGTCTTAGGTTGAAGTTGAGAGACAAAGGAAACATTACCATAATACTCATGCATGGCTCTTCTTATCATCATTTTTTCTGAAGGATCAGTTAACAAGTTATCCTTGGGGTGATACTTGTGAAATCTCTAATCTTTAGGCAATTTTGTTGATTGCTCAACTTGCTGTCATGTCTAAATTTTTGGCACATTTTTTGTTGACTTTTTTGGCTCCTTTTTTTATTAAATTTTTGGTTTATTTTCTGTCCAAATTTTTGAATTATTTTCCAAGTTGGCACATCTTGCATATGTGGTCTTTATCAATCTTCACTCTTGGTATTTCCTTTACCAAATTATTTTTTATCAACTTTTTTAATGCATGAAAACTTACATGTTCAAATTTTCTGTGCCATAAAATACTTAGATCTTCCTTAAAAATTAGACATTTAACCTCACTTTTCTGAATATTTTCTATACTGACCAAGTAGATATTTCTCAATCTTTGCTTTATTAGAATAGATTTTTCCATTTCAACATTTTCTACTCTACAATGATCTACTTCAAAAATAACTTTTCCCTTCTTGTCACAAAGTTGACTAATACTCAATAAGTTATACTTTAAACCTTTTACAAGAGAGACATCTTCAATGATTGGATTAGATCCAATGGTTTCAATACCAATTATTTTCTCTTTTCTATTATCACCAAAACTGACAGAACCACTTTTAGATTTTTTTAGTTTATAAAATTTAGTTTTATCCCATATCATATGCCTAGAGCAGCCACTATCCATATACCACTTTTCTATCTTGGTGCTCCTTAGGCAAATCTGCAAAGAAATCAAGTATTCTTAGGTATTTAACCTTTCTTAGATCTTTCGTGGTTAGTTAACACATTTGCAAAATTTTTAACCATTTATATCTGATTGGTTAAATTAGCATTCTTCTTATAATAATAGAATTTTAAAATATGTCATTTTCTACAGCAATAAAAGCATGTAGCAGAAGAGCTAATTACCATTTTATTAGATGGATATTTTTATATCTTTTCTGGATGTAGTTTTTGTGATAACTTTTTGACGTACTTGCATGAATATTATGAACATATTTTGCATTCAATTTTTAACATAATTCTCATTACACACACAAATTTGTTTTTCTTTTACATTGTATTTTTCTTATAAGGAAAGAAATTTACCTTCCAAGTTAGAATATTAATTTTTTAAATTAATTTTTGTTTCCTTAGCATTTTTATATTCCACACACAATGCATCAAATTTCTTCTTCATTTCTATATGTGTCTTTTTAAGCATACAATATTTATGATGTAAAGTCTCAAAATATTCAAGTATTCTTTCATATTCATCAAAATTTTTATTTGAATCAGAATTCGAATTAGAATCACTTACCTCATAATTTTTGAATCATTTTTAGGTGGTCTTCTATCAGCAGCAGTATTCTATTCTTTATCAGAATTAGAATTTTGCTATTCACAATTAGAAATTACCATTAGACCAACATCATTAGAATTTTTAAATTCTAGTTTACTTGTACTTGAATCTTCACTATCACTCCATGCAGCCTTCATAGCTTTCTTCTTAAACCTCTTCTCCTTTCTTTTTAGATTTGGACACTTGGATTTGATATGACGAGGTTTGTTGCATTCATAGCAAACCACATCTCCTGTAGATTTTGATGAATTTTCTACCTTATGATGGAAGAATTTTTTATGCTATTTTTTGTACGATTTTTTACCATTTTTGTACAGCTTTTTAAACTTCTTTATAATCAAGGACATCTCATATCACCTGTAGAATAGTCGCTTCTAAATTCTGCTTTGAGTACAATAGCTTTCAATTTTTTTTATCTTTTTCTGCATCTTGAGACGTAATGTAAAGCTCATGAGAATAAGAGATCCGTAAACATTATCAAAATTTAGAGTACTAAGATCCTTATCTAACAAAATTGATGCTTTTGCTTCCCATCTAGGTGTTAGACCTCTAACAAACTTAGCAATTCTATTATGTTCATCAAGTTTTCTTATCAAAAGCTTTAATTTCATTGGTTAATTTAACATAATTGTTAATTACCTCAGAAATTGACTCTTCTGTTTCATTTTAAAAGCTTAATAATCAATCATAAGAACATAAATTCTAGTATCTTTAACTTGATTTGTACCTTCATATGTAACTTTTAGCTTATCCTAAATTTTTTTACTGTATCAAATCCAGAAATGCTATTGAATTCATTTATATGTAGCGAACAGAAAAGTATAATCATAGCTTCAGAATTTAGCTGCACTTTTATCTTTTCAGCTTCTGCAAACTCGTTTTTGGTTTTAGGAACAACAGCATATTCTGAAGCTCCTTCCTCATCAAATTTTTTTCGTGGATTCTCATATCCATCTTCAATAATATTCCAGCAATTCATATTTTGAGATTAGATAAAGTATCTCATGACAACCTTTCAAAAAGGATAATTTTCACCATTGAGCATAAAAGGATGATGGACATAATGTCCCTCTTCAGAAATGGAGTAGCAATTGGAGAACTATTTGATTCAGCCATTTTTAGGATCACTCAAGGGGGTTAGGTCTTAGGAAATTGAGAACCGCTCTGATATCAAATGTAGATCCCGAAAGAAACTCAATAGTAAGGATGAATTGGATATCTTAAAATTTTCTAATCAAATTTCTAAAGAAACAGAATTGTATACAAGTACAGAATTCTGATAGGTTTTTTGACAAAGAATGTAAAAATGCAAGATAACAATAATAACAAAATTTTGCAAGTTCTTTTTCAATTTAAACTTTAAATATATTTTTGAAAAAGTGTGTGTTAAATTTATGGTGAATGTTTCAAAATTTTATTTTATAGAATTTTAAAAATATAAATTTCCAGAATATATGACAGAATACTGGAAGATAAAAAAATATAGCAGAAAAGTAGAGCATACACAGAATTTATAATAGTTCGACCATAATGCCTACACCCACTACTCAAGAATTACTCTTGAGCTTTTTTCTTCACTCCTAACTCTTTTAAGGGTAAGAGTCAAAGCCAATATATAATTTTATATATATCTACCCACAATTTTTTTTCCAAAGTAAAAGATTTAAATACTTACTAGAAATTATTCCTTAGATTTTACCCAACCCAAACTCACAATCTTAACAACAATAATTCCTCATAATTAATTACAACAGAATCTATAACTAAATTGAGGAGAGTATACTATGGTGAAGTATAAAAGATGGAAAGTGAGATTTTAAAGAAATAAGCTTTTTCTCTTAAAAGGTAGAAAATCTTTTCAATATTATATCTAACATTCTAAAGGGTCTTACTATATGTATGCTATAAAATAAGCTAAAATCAAAACAAAATAAAATAATATAATCATCAACAATTATTTACTGTAATAATAATGATTTTTCTATCTCAAAACTATAGATTGTAAATAATATTAAAAAGAAGAAATAAATTCCCAGAAATTTTAGACTATATTGTGACTATTATCCATTAGATTAATGACAAAAAAAATCAACATAATGGACAGTAGCACGACAAATTGGGCAATTTTGATGTTGAATTAGCCATGCAACTATACAAATTTCATGATATGAATGCGAGCAAATCCGAAGAAACCAACAATTTTCTCCATCCTTGAATTCCTTCAGACAAACTACATAAATACTTCTCTTCCGCCGTAGATGGTTAATTTGTTGGGCAACTCCTCCACTTGTACTACCTTGATTTTCTTCCCAAAAATTAATAACAATATAGTATGCATCACGTATGGGGTGAGCAAAAAAAATCAAAATTTTGGTTAACGGAAAAATAGATCCAAAACCGAATATAATTTTAGATTAATCAAACTAAAATTTTCGATTTATAATTTTTAATTTTAAAAATCAACAGTTAACCTATCTGAAATTAAACCAATTATATATATATTTTATAAATTATATTTTAAATTTTACACTTATATGTTTCAATATTTATGTAATTTATAAATATTATGATATATAACTTTGTAAAATATTATTAAAATACAAATTTTTAGTAAATAATAATAATAATAATAATAATAATAATAATAATAATAATAATATATGTGCATAATTAGCACTATGTTGTTAATTTTATATTGAATATATTTAATTTTTATAATTAATTATGAAAATTTTATTTTTATTTTGATTCTTTTAATGGATATTGTATTTAATTTGTATTTTTTAATTTTTAAAGCATTTTTAACTATTAAAAATGATATTATAAATTGTATGATTTATTAAATTTATATACTAAAATTTTTTATTGGTTAATCAAAAAATCGAGTTAAAAATCGAAATTAATATAGCGGTTAATCGAAATTAATGGACTAGTTTAATAAAATTATTAATAGATCGATTAATCGATCCTTATTCACCCTATCATGCGCAACATTTAGCCTGATCAGAATAAATGGACGAACTTCTTAAACACTTTACAATTAAAACTACAAGTACGTTATTAAATGAAATACTGCAAGAAGTGCAGGAATTGAAGTTGTTTCCATTGAGGTGTAGTAGAGAATTAAGTTGTTTTAATTTGATTATATATTTAATTGATTTTGTTAGATTTATATTAATTGTATAGCCTAGTTGTTGGTATTCTATTTGGATTACTACTTGATTTTGGAATTTAAAGAGAAAATAAATCAAAATTTTTAATTTTATGATCTTTCTAATTTTGACACATGCAATTAATACCAAGTATTGATGTGAAATGATTAGTGTCTAACTAGGAAAAATGCAAGGAGGATGTAAGGTCTCATCGTCGGTCGAGAAGGTCCCTTCACCATCTCCACTAGATGATCGAACTAGGAAAAAATGGAAGAAAGATGTGGATTCTCGTATGGACTTGGATGAATAAAGGGTAGAGGAGAATGGTGTTAATACACCGGTCTTTAGATCTTTTCGAGATGCCTTGATATGCAAGGCTAAAAAAAGATATGGCGACAGTATCCCATTCTATAAGAATGCTTTAATTGAGGAGGAACTTTACAGCATTCAGATGATGATGTGAAGATTATTGAGGAGTTTAATGAGGAATCTGATGGAGATAACATGATTGATGAGGAGATTTATGTATCTATCGAAGAAGGCTTACTTAAGCTGGAAGTTTTTGATCAACTAAAAACTAAACTGGCAAAATCATAGAGGAAGTCGGTAGTAGTTCGGTTGTTGGGAAAACCTATCACGTATAAGGTTTTATATAACAGATTGGACTCACTTTGGTCTCCTATGGGACACTACAAGGTTATCGACTTGGATAATAACTATTTTTTGATTCACTTTGATTTGACAGATGATTATATCAATACATGAGTAGGTGGTCCATGGACTATGATCGAACACTACCTAATGGTATAGCCTTGGCATCCGAGTTTTTCCACAGATAATGATGTCTTGATATCTATAGTGGTGTGGGTACGGTTTCCTAGTTTCCTACTGCATTATTACCATAAATGTATATTGTAACAAATTGGTGCTGGCATTGGTAAGATGGTGAAAATCGATTATAATACATCTAACCAAAAACATGCTAAGTTTGCCCATATAGCTGTTGAATTGGATCTTACCAATCCTTTGGTTTCACAAATCTAGATTAATGATAGACGTATTAACATTGAGTACGAGAGTCTTTACAATATTTGTTTCTTGTGTGGTCATTATGGGCATCTGAAAGACCAATGCTTACAAGGGTAAAACAATGCCAAGACTATTGATGAGGACCAATTTAAAGATCATATGGTGACAGAAGAGGTTCATCAGAAAGAGGTATCTGAAAATAGGAGTGAGGGACACAAATTTAGGCCATAGATCGTAGTTCAATGTAGAATGAAGAAGTTTACAGGGAATAGCTATTCCTAAGGGAATAAAGTAGGTGAGAGAAGGTATTAAGCAATGAGGTTTAGATTTACTGCTCTTGGCCAGTTGAGCGAAGATAAAGGTAGATAGGGGTATAATCCTATTCTTAAATAGAATATTCAAGCACGAATTAATGTTACTTCAAAGAAGCATTCTGACAATTCGAGATCGGTATTAGAGAGGGGTAATAATATACCCAATAAATAAGATAATGGTAATCGTGGAGTTAATGTTTGAGAAAATGTTTTGTTTGGTGTTAATACTAGCAGGGATATAGAGTTGGGAGATTCGGTTGAAGGTGATAGTAATGTAATAGAGGCCGATCATGGGGTATTCTCTGAAGGATTGGTCGATAAAGAAAACTTGGATATGAACCTAAAGGTTACGAATGTGGATGATTCAAGGTTAAAGCAGGCGATTTCTTATATGGCAGGTGATAAGTGTGAATTATATATTATTTTTAGTATGTTTTAAGTGTTTTTATTTAGTTAATTTGGTTTAATTTTGGTTAATTTATAGTTTAAATATTTATATTTGTGTTTTAGGAGTTAATTTGAAGTTTTGGTATTTTTCAGGGTTATTTTGCAAGAAAAAGGATTTAATTGTAAAAATGCAATAAGTTGTGGGCTAAAACCGTGAAAAGAGGAAATTCATGCTAAAAAAAGATTCGTAAAGTCTAGTAGAAGATCAATTAGTTGTGCATTTGGAAGCCTCTTTCCATGCTTGGCCGTGTGTCTCTTGGTATTTCATCCTGCTTGGCCGTGTGTCTCCAAAGAATAAATCATTGAGTGGCCATGCATTAAAGTATTTAGAAGCTTGCTTGGCCATGTGTTTTATTGCCTAGAAGCATGCTTGGCCGTGCATCCCTACATGGAATGATGCACGGCAGCATATCTCAACAAAGAGGATTTTTGCTTGGTCGTGCATTATGGACTCCAATGCTACGAAGGATTTCATGATTAAGAAGAATTATTTTCCTACTTTAATTCAGGAAGTTTAGAAGGATTCTACAATTTCTTTTGCCTATAAATAGAAGATTAAAGCACCAAAGAAGGATCATCAATCATCAATTATCAAGAATTCAATAGTTTTTAGTTTTACGTCGTTTTCTATTTTCTCTGTTTTATTGTTATCTTAAAGCTTTGTTTTAGTTTTTAAACATGCGTAGTGAGTAGTTTTCTTTAACTTTTGCTAAAGGATACTTGAATCCTTAACTTTTATTGTTATGACTTAAACTTGTGCTTAATTTTAATGCAAGTTTTGATTATTTCCTAGTTCTAAAGCACAGTCTTATCATTGTTTAGCTAAAGTTTGGTTGTTAGCTTATTTAATTATTGGTTAATAATTGACTTTTGGGTTGATTATTGATATGCATGTTCTTAGGTTAAATTACTTAGGTTAATGCATGATTATATTCTTCTTTAGATATAATTTTGTATTAATTAAGGTAAGTTAAGATTAAGAAAGGTGTAACTAAGAATAGATGAAAGTTAAATTTACTTGAAAAAAATTTAATAGACATCTAGGAGATTTAATTCAGATCTTTATGCTATGTGTTGGATTATTCTTAATAAGAGAATTTTAATGTTTGGAATGATAATCTTAAGTTAAGTTATCTAGTTTTATTTATCTGAATTCTTCATAATCATTTGTGTTTCTCTTTTAATTAAGTCAAATAATATTGGTTAAGGTGGATAGTCCTTTAGTGAAAGTTATTTTTAAATATTAATTTTTACCTCATTTGATTACTTGCTTTTATTTCAAATTGTTTTACTTTATTTTCAACCTTCAACATCACAACTTTGGGATTTCTTTTCCATCTTTCACACACAAATTCCATTTTAAAATTCAAATCATTCACACAAACACAAGTTTTCCTTGGGTTTGATATTAGAGGGTCATAATTATATTTTCCTATATTACTAGCCGATCTAGTTTACTTACTAGACACCGATCAAGGTTTTGGCGTTGTTGCTGGGGACACATTGGCGTTTGTTTATTTTAATTTTAAAGTGGGTTTTTGTGTGTTTTTCTTCTCTTACTCATCTATCTTTCTGATTTTTTTTTGAATTTTCCAGGTGTTATTGGTTTATGGTGAGAAACAACCCCATTTTACCTATAGACCCTGAGATTAAAAGGACATTCCATAGGAGTAGAAGGCTAAGAGACAATATGAATGACCCAGAAATAGAACCACCTATGAATGATCCACCACCACCTAGGATTGAGGAGCAAGATGTACCTAATTAAGCTCCCGAAAATGGGTTTAGACCTAGGACTATTAAGGATTATGCTATTCCTAGGTGGAATGAAGAACATAGAACCATTAGGATTCCTCACTACCAGCCATTTGAGATTAAACCTGCTACCATCACGATGGTATAAAGAAACCAATTTTCGGGCTCAAACATAAAGGATCCTGCACAACACTTGGATATTTTCTTATAAGCTAGTGACATTATGCAAATTCCAAATGTATCAACGGATGTAATTAGGCTGAAACTTTTTCCGTTTACCTTTATAGAAAAAGCTAGGGATTGGCTACAAATGTTACCTAATCAATCCATCCATTCTTGGCAACAAATGCAAGAAAAATTTCTATGTAAATTTTTTCCACCTACCAAAATAGCCCTTATTAGAAAACAAATCTTGGCGATAGTATTTTCTTTTAAAAAATTAAGATATTATCTCCTGGGTTCCAAGATTACTATATGATCGAATCATACTGTATTAAGATACCTTTTTGCTAAAAAGGATTCCAAATCGAGGCTTATCCGATGGGTTTTACTACTCCAAGAATTTGATGTCGAGATAAAGGATAAGAAAGAAGCTGAGAATTTTGTAGCTGATCATCTATCTAGTTTAGATCATGCTAGCATTGAAAAAGGAGAAATTTTTAATTTATTTTTCGATGAACATATTGATGCTTTTTATACTTATGAAAATTCGGTTCCATGGTATGCTAATATAGTTAATTTTCTTGCAGACAGTTATCTTCCTAAAGAGTTTACTTGACAACAAAAGAAAAAGCTTAAAACGGACGCCAAGCACTACCTTTGGGATGATTCTTACCTCATCAATATTTGCTCAGATCAAGTGTTTAGAAGACGTGAACTGGAGACAGAGCAAGAAGATATTATACGATAATGCCATGGAGGCGAAGTTAGAGGCCATCATGGACCTAATCAGACGGTACAAAAGGTTCTACAATCAGGTTTTTTTTGGCGTACTTTATTTTAAGATGTCAAGTCATTTATTGAAATATGTGACAAATGTCAACGGGTTGGTAATATTTCTAAACATGATGAAATGCCTATGAATAATGTGCTTGAAGTAGAAATTTTTGATGTTTGGGGGATTGATTTTATGGGATCATTCTCAAATTCATGTGGGTTTGAATATATTTTAGTAGCTATAGACTACATTAGTAAATGGGTCGACGCCATAGCCACTAAAACTTGTGATGCCCGAACTGTGCTTGAATTTATTAGAAAGAACATTTTCATTAGGTTTGGAGCACCGAAAGCTATAATAAATGATAGGGACAAATATTTTGTCAACCATCAATTTAGAACTTTGCTTAGGAGATTCGAAGTCAAACACAAGGTAACTATCCCATATCATCCTCAGGTAAATGGGCAAGTAAAGGTGTCTAATAGGGAGCTGAAATCAATTCTAGAAAAGACAGTTAGCAATTATAGGAAGGATTGGTCTCAGAAATTAGATGAGGCTCTATGGGCCTATAGAACTGCATCTAAAACCCCTATAGGCATATCTCATTATATAATAGTTTTTGGAAAAACATGTCATCTTCCAGTCGAATTAGAGCATAAAGCTTATTGGGCTACAAAATTTCTTAACTTTGATTTGAGAAGTGCAGGAGAAAAGAGAAAAATGCAGCTCAACGAACTTGATGAAATTCGGCAATGGTCTTATAACAATGCAGCATTATACAAAGACAAGATCAAACGTTGGCATGACAAGCGCTTAAAGGTAAAAGACTTTGTTCCTGGTATGTTAGTGCTTTTGTATAACAGTCAAATCCAAGTGGCTCAGGCCATATCAAGTCTTGACAAGCAATGATTTTGGGGTTGTGAAGATCAAAAATCCAAAAGATGGTTGTGAATACAGAGTGAATGGGCATCGGCTCAAACCGTATAAAATTGGACAACATGAGGTTGCTTAGGCAACCATGGTCCTTTAGGACTACTAAAATACGGTTTGGATAGTCTAGCTAAGGACTCTTAAACTTAGAACTTCATCTCTATTTTCTCTTTATTATTTTTAGTAAGTTTATTTTTTATTTTTTATTTGTGTATGTTTTAGTAGTTGCGATTCATGAATTAGAGTAGGAATGGTTTAGAATGTTTTTAAGATCACAGACAATTGACCACAAATTAATGGGTTTTTAAATAAATGAGTTTCAATTTAAAGAGGAAAATAATCAAGTTTTAAAGGAAATATAGAGTTTTGAAAATCACATAAAGTGCATAGGTTTTGGAAAAATGAAATTCAGTTTTATATGGAGCAGAAAAATTTTCAAACACACTATTGCATGAAATTGCCCAACTGCCAAGAGCTTCCTACATGGCCGCGGGTCAGTGTGCCTAGTTTCATGCGTGGCCACATGTGAGGACTTTGCCTCGCCCATGCATGTCGCGCACCCGTGTGAAAATCCTCCCAAGGCCCCTGTGCGCCTGTATGAATGGGGTCTGCCTGGCAGCAACCCTGTATGTCCGCATGTTATCCCCCTTCTGCCTTTGCACTATCGCGTGCTCCTTGCCCCGACCCCATGCACCCCTGCGTATGGCTATGCCTATGCCCATGCGTGGCCGCGTGTGAGGGTACCGCCTCTTTTTAAATTCTCCACGATTTGTCAATTTTTCCCCTTTCACACTTTCTTTCTCTAACACTCCCGCATCGCCTCTACTCCCAAAACACCTCCACGGCCACATACCACCACTCACCACCACATTTCTTCTTCAACCACCACTCTCTCTCTCTCCTTTGATTTATTTTTCTCTCTCCCCTCTACATTCCTCTCTTTTTCATCATTTTCTTTATTTTTTCCTTGGGCTTTCACGTTTCACACACATCATTATATATTGTGCAAAATCGTTAGGTTCTTCACTTTTAAGTAAGTACATACTCACTTTGATCTCTTTAATTTTGTTTCAATGCCATTATATGCCATGTTGTGTTTAGATTCTAGCATATGAACTTGCATTTTTAGGTCACTTTCAACATGAAATTTTTGCTTCATTATAATTTATTTTGACAATATTACTTGATGAATACCTAATATGCATGCAATAGTTGCTTCATGATAAAATTGGTGGCAAAAACACTTCATTTTGATCTTTAATTTGATGCTCAAACATGCGCACATCACATGATCGATGAAATATCTCAATGAGTTTATCTTTCGTTTGACTTATTCATAACTCTTTTTGTTGACATTATTTCGATCGATTTTTATGATGCATTACTTCTCCATTGTTCTACATGTTCATTTTCACAACTTTGCATTATTTTTTCAATGAAAATTTATGGCTCTCTCTTTCATTTTGGTTCTTTTCTCATTGCATTTTGGCATTACTCTTTGTTTTCACTCACATTTGTTCCCTACTATGATTCTCATCATTCATGTGAGTACCTATTCATTTTTCTTTTTAGGGTAGTCTTGCCTAATGCATGGTGCTTTATTGCTTATTACTAGGTTCTTTGAATTAAACTTACCATGTTCACTCAGATTTATGTTTTATTTTTCAGTGGCACCAAAGAGAACCAAAAATCCTGAAGTTGCAAGCACTTCGGATATCCGTATTCCATCTTATGTTGACCGAGCTAAAGTGGATAAATTTGATTACTTCAGTGCCTGCACGTATGTCCAGCCAGCATACTTGAGTCAGTTCTTCCTCAACATTCCTACTGGCAACTTATGGGATGAGGTATTCCCATTAATTTAGTGTATTAGGTGGACACAATTCATAAATAAAAAGCCAAAGGTGTATCCCAACATGGCACGAGATTTCCATACTCTTTTGAGTGTTATTTTAAGGGGGACATTGATGATGCGAGTACTGTTGGATTCAAGTTTGGCAAAAGAGGATATTCATTAACATTCAAGCAATTTTCATAATATCTAGGATTTATGTCGAATGCTCCTGTGGAATTGACTGATGTTTCTGCTGAAGATAATTGGGAGCAAATCCAAGATTCACTGGAACTTGAGCCATGGAGAGGAGGTAAATGCAAAGTTCATGCTTTACGGGATCATACATTGAGGATAATTCATAGATTTTTAACAAGAAGTGTCTACAATAATTTGAAGAATGCAAGTGCAGTAAATTTTTCATAGGCCATGATTCTTCGATGTATGGTAGATGGCATCTTTATCAATGGAGCATTGATCATTGCAAATAAGATTAGGGAGCTACAGAAAATGCTCGATAATGTTAATAACATCTCCATTGGTTGGATTGCTACAATTTTGGCAGAAACAGTAGGTCACCCCACCATTAGAGATCCAATTGAGGGAGAATTACCATGCATTGATAATAAGATGCTTAAGAGAATTAATATTCTGATTCCTAGGCCACGATGCCATTGGTCTACTCAGGAGGAGTATCTAAGGGAAAATAATATCCGGATTGAAGAGCAACCTAATGAGCCTAATGAAGATGCAGCTGCACCAACCAACAATCCATATGTAGATGAGCCAGCGACACTTGAATGGGAGGCACCTTTTAATTAGTTGAGTAAGCAGATGGATTCTCAGCAGATTCATCTGATTGCCTTACAAGGAAGAATGGAGACAATTTAGAACACTATGTTGGATGTCAAGAACACAATGGAGACTTTTGTGCATCAATATTGGCAGTGGAATCCACCACCACCTCCGCCTCCATCAGCATAATCTTTCTTCATTTGCTATGGGCAGCAAAATTTTTGGGAGGGGGTAGAGCATAAACTTGTTTAGGGAGTTGACACTTCTAACCTTCTTCAATTTTATTCATGAATCAGTTTTGTTTGTTTTATTTTGTTTTTTGTTTTGTGTTTAGGTTAGTAGTAGGTTGTTTCTTTTGCTTAAGATGTCTGTAAAACTTATTAATAACTTATGTAGTTTAACTTTTTCATCTAGTTTGCACAAGAACTTAGCTTGCCCAGTTTTTTCCTCAAAATTATAAATATGTTAAACTTTAATATTAGAATATGCATATTTATAACCATTGTTTGGCAGTAGACAAATATGTTGTTTGATAAATCTTTAGATAGTTTAGTCTTCAACTTGATAAATATTTGTTAGTTTCCAGTTTTTTGAAAGCACTTAAGATCAGTTTTTAACTTAGAGAAAAAATAATGCAATGAAATAGTGAAGTAAGGAATTTTAGAGCACTAGAACCTTCCTCATCACCCTTCGAAGCATATAAGCAACTTAAACAACTTAGAAAATGATCTAGGCAACAAATTTTCTTGTTAAGCTTTCTAAAACCTTTTTTCTACTCCTATGAAATTTTATCCTTTGTAAGCCAATTTGAGCCTAAAAAGGTATGCTTAATGCATTCCATCAATGATTTTTCTTGTTACACTCAATTTTCTACCACATAACTTAAAAAGCTCATATCTTACCATATGAAATTGACCACTTTAGGATTAAATGGATTTTTGTAAAGTTAACATCTTGAGGGGTGTAGTAAGAAAATTCGTGGCAGGAGTTATTGATAAAGTCAAGTGAAAAATTACCTTTTATCTACCTTGATATTGTCCAGGTCTCTTTTAGTGCTAGCATCATGTAAAAAAAATCGATGAAGAAAAGAGCTAGCATCTATGATAAAATCTTAAGTGTGGGGTAGTACAAGGAAGGAAAAAGAATGATGACTTCTGAAAAGGTATGGCTTAGGTACATTTTCTCTCAAAAGAGTTTTAAATTAAGAAAGTTAAGCAAAGTTCAATTAAGTTATTCATGGATTAAGTTAATGGGATTATTAGTCTGTTTTATCTTAAAGTGGCTATTCATTTTGACTATCTTATGCCTATTCTTTGATAGCTATTAGCTTAGCCCCATTACAACCTTTGAAAGACCTATGTAATTTTAAGTTTGTTTTAAGTTGTTTAGTAGAGACGACCTTTGGGTTCCGATGGTAAAGGAGAGGCTTATGGTATTTTTAGAGTTTCAAGTGCAAAACCATTTGTATGCATATGTATACATTCATTCTAAACTTCACAATCTAATTATATTGATATTTTGATTTACAAAATACTTAGAATGATTTGGTCTTGCACACATTCAAGGAAATTAACTTATATTATCTTGATCGAAGTTATTCTATTTAGAGATTATATTAAGTGCTTTTGTTAAAATGCCGAGTTTGGTTATAAAATGTATAATTCTTTGTTCAAGTTTGATTATTTTGAGGAGTTAGATTGTGTTCTAATTTGCTCGAGGGCAAGCAAGATTTAAGTGTGGGATATTTGATAAGTGTGAATTATATATTTTTTAGTATGTTTTAAGTGTTTTTATTTATTTAATTTGGTTTAATTTTGGTTAATTTATAGTTTAAATATTTATATTTATGTTTTTAGGAGTTAATTTGAAGTTTTGGTGTTTTTTAGAGTTATTTTGCAAGAAAAAGGACTTAATAGCAAAAAGATAATAAGTTGTGGGCTAAAACTGTGAAAAAAGAAAATTCATGCTAGAAAAGATTCGTCAAGTCTAGCAGAAGATGAATTGGCCGTGCATTTGTAGGCCTGTTTCTATGCTTGGCCGTGTGTTTCTTGGTATTTCATCCTGCTTGGCCGTGTGTCTCTAAAGAGCAAATCATTGAGTGGCCGTGCATTGAAGTGTTTAGAAGCTTACTTGGCTGTGTGTTTTATTGCCTAGAAGCATGCTTGGTCATGCATCCCTACATGAAATGATGCACGGCAGTGCATCTCAACAAAGAGGATTTTTGCTTGGCCATGCATTATGGACTCCTATGCTGCGAAGGATTTTTCGATTAAGAAGAATTCTTTTCCTACTTTAATTCAGAAAGTTTAGAAGGATTCTACAATTTCTTTTGCCTATAAATAGAAGACTGAAGCACCAAAGAAGGATCATCAATTATCAAGAATTCAATAGTTTTTAGTTTTACGTCGTTTTATGTTTTCTCTGTTTTTATTGTTTTCTTAAAGCTTTGTTTTAGTTTTTAAACATGTGTAGTGAGTAGTTTTCTTTAACTTTTACTAAAGAATACTTGAATCTTTAACTTTTATTTTTATGACTTAAGCTTATGCTTAATTTTAATGCAAGTTTTGATTATTTTTTAGTTCTAAAGCACAACCTTATCATTGTTTAGCTAAAGTTTGGTTGTTAACTTGTTTAATTATTGGTTAATAATTGAATTTTGGGTTGATCATTGATATGCATGTTCTTAGGTTAAATTACTTAGGTTAATGCATGATTATATTCTTCATTAGATATAGTTTTGTGTTAATTAAGGTAAGTTAAGATTAAGAAAGGTATAACTAAGAATAGATGAAAGTTAAATTTACTTGAAAAAGAATTTAATAGGCATCTAGCAGATTTAATTCAGATCTTTATGCTAAGTGTTGGATTATTCTAAATAAAAGAATTTTAATGTTTGGAATGATAATCTTAAGTTATCTGGTTTTATTTATCTGAATTCTTCATAATCACTTGTGTTTTTCTTTTAATTAAGTCATAATAATATTGGTTAAGGTGGATAGTTTTTTAGTGAAAGTTATTTTTAAATATTGATTTTTATCTCATTTGATTACTTGCTTTTATTTCAAATTGTTTTACTTTATTTTCAACCTTTAACATCACAACTTTGGAATTTCTTTTCCATCTTTCACACACAAATTCCATTTTAAAATTCAAACCATTCACACAAACACAGGTTTTCCTTGGGTTCGATATTAGAAGGTCATAATTATATTTTTCTATAGTACTAGCGGATCTAGTATATTTGCTAGACACCGGTCAGCGAGCAGTTCAATTTTGAGGCAAGGAACTAACTTAGTGTCAGAAATTTTGGATTTTAATGCCCACACTGCAGTGTCAATCTCTTATCCCATACACTTAAAATCCAAATCAGATGTTTCTCTTAAGGATAAAGTGTAGATTAAAGGTTTGACGCAGGGTGGTAGTAGACCTCCTGATTAAAGTGGACTGAAAAGCATACGCAACTCGTCTATTTCCAAGGCAAGATGTAGAAGCAAGTAGACTATGCTCAAGTTAAATTAAACTTCTGATTTATTTTAAAGGTGATCAATGGAGAGAATGTTAGGAAGGTGTCTAGTTTGGATATGGAGCTTGAAGGTAAGAGGTCGACTACTGATGTTGGTCTTAATGACCGAAATTGATTCTTTTTATTTGTCAGGTTATGTTTACTTTTTATTTATGCTCTTATCTATGGATATACAAATGATGTCTTGGAATTGCCAAGGACCTGGCACTAAGGAGTTTGTGATTCATGCTAGAACTTAGTAAGATTGTATAGAGTTTCTATTTTAATTCTACTTGAGACCAGGATTAGTGGGAGTTCTGCTGATAAGGTGGTTAGGAGTCTGGGTTTTAATCATTCTTTTCACGTAGAAGCTAATGGCTTTTCAGAGTGGGATTTGGATTATTTGGTCTTATGATGTTGAGATTGAGATGCAAGAGTTTACCTACCAATTCATTTATTTGAAAGTAGGGCGGGTTAGTAGTGACCAGTTTATGCTAACAATGGTTTATGGGGATCCAACTCAGGTTTGAAGGAGGAAATTATGTGAGGATTTGGAAGCTTTGGCTATTAGTATTTTAGCTCCATGGGATGTGCTTGGCGATTTTAATTCCTTCTTATTTTCCCATGAAAAATTGGGGGGCTCTTTAAGGGGTAGCAGACCTTGTGAGTTGTTCACACATTTTATGAATGTTTGTGGTATGTCGGATATGGGGTTTTCAGGTTCGAAGTATACCTGGAGATGAGGCACGATAATGAAGAGGCAGGATCGGGCTATTTGTAATTCAGCCTGGAGAGAGAGCTTTTCGAGATTCAATATTACCCACATCCTAAAAGTTCATTCAGATCATAGATCCATTTTACTGTCCATTTTTTATTTGTTGGGCTGTCGGTTTGTTCCACCCTTTAGATTTAATGCCGCTTGCATTATTCATAAGGAGTTTGCTGAATTTGTTGCTTCTAACTGGAGGATGTTTGATAATATTGCAAAAGACATTACTTGCTTCGTAAATAAAACTAGTCATTAGAGTAAATCAGTTTTTAGTTGTATCGGTTATCACAAGAAGAATAGCTCTCTAGGCTGACCCTTATTGAGGAGTATTTGGAGAAAAAAGTATTCGAAATTTCTTGATAATTTGGGTAAGGAATTGCGGATTGAGTTGAACCATATTCTTTTATAAGAGGAATTACACTGGAAACAAAAAACGAAAATGGAGTGGCCCTTTACGGGTGATAGAAATACTTCAAATTTTCACAAAAAGTGAGATTTAGGAGATAAATATGCTTTATTCATGGCTTGATTCTTTATAATGGCGGTTGGTGTTTTTATCAAGGGCTTTTTAAAGAGCACGTGGTTGAGTAATTTAGTAAGTTATACATTAAGGATCGTGAATTTGCTCCTATTTTTCCTATTAATTTCCTGCTTTAACTAAATCCATGGCTAAGGGGTTAATTAAACCTCTTGAGATGTTGGAAGTCCACGAAGCTTTGTTAAGTATGAAGCCCCTCAAAGCAGCTGGTATTGATGGGTTTAACCCTTTTTTTCCAAAAGTACTAGGATATTATCAAGATCTCCCTCTTTGATTTCATGAAGAAGGCCTTCAGAGGTGATGCTATTGATCCTTTGATTTGTATTGCCATTATCTATCTTATCCCCAAGAAAAATTCTCCTGATCAAGTGAGCAGTTTCAGACCAATTAGCTTGCTATCTGTAGTTTATAAAATCTTAATGAAGGTGATCACCAATCGAGTTAAACCTTGTTTAAATGTTCTTGTGGGTTCGCATCAGCCTAGATTCATTCCTACGAGATAGATGTCAGATAATATTCTTATAGTTCAGGAAGTGGCTCATTCTATGAGAGTCAAGAAACGAAAAAAAGGATAGGTTATGATCAAGATTGGCTTGGAAAAAAGCGTACGACCGCCTTCGTTGGGACTTTATCATAGATACTCTCTTGGATGTTGGATTCAGTGGCGAGTTGTGCAATATGCTCCTTGCATGTTGGAAGAACAACAGCTCTTATGTGTCCTCGAATGCATGGTGAGTTGACCAATAAATTATATCCTTCACGTGGAGTAAGTCAAGGAGACCCTTTATCTCCTTACATATTTGTTTTGTGTATAAAGCTTCTAGCTCATCTCATCCAAAGGGTGGTAGAGAAGGGTAATTGGAACCTAATTTTTCTTGGTAGAAGAGGTCCAGATTTAACACATCTTTTCTTCGCTGATGATCTTGTCTTGTTCGCTGAAGCATCGATGGATCATATGCGAACTATTTATGGTATCCTTGATGATTTCTGTGCTTGTTCGGGTCAACTGGTAAATAGAGGGAAATCATCATTTTGTGTCTCAAATAACGTTATCTATGCTTTAGCTTTAGAGCTCAAAAGTGTGTTGGGATTCACTCTAATTGATGATTTAGGTCAGACGGCCATCCTTCCTTCTTTTGTTTATGATCAGCTTGAGAAACTGTGTAGGGAATTTATTTAGGGAGCTGCTGGTGATAATCATAAAATCCATTTAATTAAATGGGAAAATCTGTAAGGGATAAAAGAGTTCAGAATAGAAAAACAGAGGCAGCAACTGAATGATGAACTTCACAATTTTATTAGGCTGAAAGTCTTCTTAAATACAACTGAAAAGATAACTACTAACCAAACTCATTTAGACTAGGACTCTAATAGCCAATTACTAACAAACTCATTTAGACTAGGACTCTAATAGCTAACTCATTGACCAAGTAAAAAACCACTACCCGTAAGTAATAAAAGACGAGAAATTTAGCAATAAAAGACTTAAGAAATTTCTGGATTATTTCTAACATACCCCCTTAATGCAGAAATCTACAAGGCTTTACTGCTCATAAGTGTTACAATATAACCAATCTCAATGCTTCCTTGATTCAAAAATCATACACATTTAATATTTTTCTTGAAGCCCTTTGTCTTCAATTCTTGATGCACTCTCTCATCAATCTTCAATTTTGATGTACTCTCTCATCAAACTTCAATTCTTGATGCACTCTCTCATCAAACTTCAATTTTTGATGCACTCTATCATCAATATTCAATTTTGATGCACTCTCTCATCAAACTTTAATTTTTGATGCACTATCTTATCAATTTTCTGCCATTTAACCTCTTTTTTTTTGAAGCACCTATCTCCGACTCTCAAAAAAGAGATTTTTTTTTCTTGTACCAAATTCGCTTGATCATTTTTCAACTTGCAAAATTTTTTAATATGGCCAAATTTCTTACAACCGAAATATTATATTTTACCTTTGTACCAACAATCCTTTTCATCATGGTTGTTTTTCTTGCACACACCGCATGATGGATTTTGTGGTGGTGTTGGCTGTTTTGGAGGTGGATTTTGTGCACCACATTCACAAGTGCAATAACAGGCCCGAAAATCACCATATACCACGTAATAATGTCTCACGAGTTTGCAACCTGATTCACAGCTACAGTCGCAGTATGCATACCCTTGGGCTTTACTATTATAGACTAAACAAGAACTAATTATAATCAATGAAAAAAGATATCGTCGAAACTCTCATACTTCCTCTTTCTTTTGAACGCTAATCTTTCACAAACCCATGATCAACCATGCTCTGATACCACATGTAAGGGATAAAAGAGTTCAAAATTGAAAAACAGAGGCAACAACTGAATGATGAACTTCATAATTTTATTGGGCTGAAAGTCTTCTTAAATACAACTAAAAAGATAACTACTAAGCAAACTCATTTAGATTAGGACTCTAATAGCTAATTACTAACAAACTCATTTAGACTAGGACTCTAATAGCTAACTCATTGACCAAGTAAAAAACCACTACCCGTAAGCAATAAAAGACAAGAAATTTAGCAATAAAAGACTTATGAAATTTCTACATTATTTCTAACAAAATCTTTGTAAGTCAGTTGAGTTGGGTGGTGCAGGCATTAGGAGGTTAAAACCTTATAATGAAGCTTTTTTGCTGAAAATTCTATGGAGGATGATTAACAATGGGGATGCTTTGTGGGTGAGAGTGATCAAGAATAAATACAATATTTCGAGTCACTTCTGGCCAATGTCTCTTATTTGTAATAATGGGTCTCTCATTTGGCGCCATCTCTCTAGACTTTGGCCTATTTTCAGAGCTAACTTGTGTTGGGCAGTTAACAATGGTAGAGATACGTCATTTTAGTTCGATGATTGGTCGAAGGCTGGTCCATTACATGTTTATGTCCCTTCCATTCTGAGAAGCAGTAATGAATGGCTGAGCATTTCCCAAAGAACAGTATGCGACATGTATCTTCCTAAAGGCGAGTTGGTAAAGGGAGTTTCTTGATATGTTTCTTTTGGAGCATATTATTGATTTATTATCTTTGTTGCTCCCTCCTACTGCCGATCTAGGGGCTGATAACGCCATCTGGCTTCCCTATAATTTGTGAATGTTCTCTGTGGAGTCAGCTTACGACCTCCTTACCCACGTTATAAGTCCAAATTTAGAGAAGAAGTGGGATCTTTGTTAGGGGTGGCAAGGTCCCCATCAGATCAGGGTGTTTCTTTGGTTAATTATGTGGGATAAATTGTTGACTAATGATGGGAGGAAGAGGAGACATTTGCCTAATTCGAATGTGTGTCCTGTTTGTCATACTGAACCTAAGAATTTTCTTCATATCTTGATAGATTGTCCCGCAGTGAGGAATTACTAGAGTGCTATTCTTGCTAGGGAGTCCCATAATGAGTTCTTTAGATGCAGCCTTAAATGTTAGCTTGAATGGAACTTATCCATGGATCGCATGATGGGTAAAGTTAGCTGGAATCTCTTATTTAGTTACAGCTGTTGGTTTTTCTGGAAATGGCATAACGAAAAGGTTTTTAATAACAATGATCCCTTGGTTGGTTAGGAAACAACTCATCCTTTCTTCGGTTGAAGCGTATGCAGAGGCTAAGTATAACATGTTGGTGTGATTTGTGCAGTTATAGTTTGTTAATAATTGTTACATAACTAAAATAGCTTGCTATTGTTGACAGTTTGCTTGTTACATAACTAAAACATCTTGCTATTTTAGTTTGTTAGATAAAGTTTCCAGCTCATCTCATGTATATATGATAAGGAGTAGTTTCCTTGTACATAACAACTACTTTTCTTGTACTTATTTAAAGGCTCAGCCGTTTACTTTAATATACACATAAGAGAATTACTCTATTTTTCATGGTATTAGAGAAGAGTTCTACCACTAACAAATTATTCTCTTGTTAATCCTAGAATTGCAGGATCTGTTCTTACTATTCTACAATACTGCACTATTCTTTCGCTATTATCCTATATTTTTTTTTTCCAAAATATGGTGGGTGAAACATCTGATAACTTCAGGATTGCTCCTAAAAAACTGACTGGTCGTGCTAACTATGACTCATGGTCACGTATTGCACTTATGTCCATTGCAAGTAAGAGAAAACTTGGCTATATTACAGGGACAAAGAAGGTTTATGTGGCCACTGATGCTGAAGCTTATGAAACCTGGGAGGAAGAAAACTACATGGTCTAGACATGGCTTCTTAACTCAATAGAGAAGCATGTAAGAGTTCTTTTTGATCGTCTTCCTACTGCAGTAGCCATCTGGAATGCTGTAGAGAAAACTTATAACCTGGGCAACAATTCTTCAAAAAAATATGAGCTAACACGAAAATTTGTTAACATCAAACAAGAAGGTCGCAGTCTTGAAGCTTACTATGAAGAATTACAAACAATTTGGCAAGAGCTTGATGCCATCAATCCTCCACTAATCAAGAATGAGGTTGATCTCTGCACTTACTTAGCAACTGTCACAAATTTTCGTGTCTACATTTTTTTGGTAGGATTAGATTCTTATCTCGATGCCGCTCGTGCTCATGTCCTTCGATTTGATCCTCTTCCTAATGTGTTAGAAACTTATGCTATGATTTGTGAAGAGGATACTCGATTAAAGACTATGACAGATGAGGACAATCCTGGTGGTAGTGCCTTTGCTACTCAAAAATGGAAAGAAGGCAATTTTAGTAGTTCCACTAACACTAAAATTAAATACACTAATTGTGGCAAGAATCATATAGTTGACAAGTGTTGAAAGCTTCATGGTCGACCTAAATAGGCTGGTGATCTTATTGCTAAAAGGAAAAATAAAAAAACAGCACTTGCTACCACTACTGAAAATAACGATGAGGAACCCACAGGTAACTTTAGTTATGCTTTATGTACCTCTACTTTTATTTGTAATAGTGCATGGATATTTGACACTGGAGCAATAGATCATATAACAAAAAACTCTAAGAAATTCATCGCCCTCACAAAACACCTCACCAATGACTTTGTTAGGACTGCTAATGGCCAAAAAATGGCTGTTACTGGTATTGGTACCATTCAACTCACACCAAACATAACATTACCTAATGTCCTTCTAGTTCCAGATTTAGAGAATGATTTATTATCTGTGCCTAAACTCATGACTGCTTATTCTTGTCATTTTTTCCCAAACCATTGTTTTTTCCAGGACCTCTGCACTCAGAAGGAGATTGGACGTGGTTTTAAGAGAGAGGACTTATGGTATTTTCATCAGGACTCAAAGACAGATAGTGCAGCACTTCAAACTAGTAAGCATGCATTGGAAAAAGAAAATTTGATTTGGTTATGGCATCAACTCTTAGGACATCCATCATTCAACTATTTAAAACACCTTTTTCCTAGTTTGTTCGAGTTGTGTAGGACTTCCTTTAAATGTTCTGCTTGTGAACCTTATGTTTTAGCTAAAAGTCATCGTACTGTGTTTTCAAAAAGTGATCATAAATCATTAATACCATTTACTTTGGTTCATTCGAATTTATGGGGCCCTTCTCAACATTCTACTTCTAATGGTATGCGATGGTTTATTACATTTATTGATGATTGCACCCGAATTACATGGGTTTATTTACTTAAATATAAGAGTGATGTTAGTACTGTCATAAAAAAATTTTGTACTATGATCAATACTCAATTTTCCAAAACCATCAAAGTACTACGATTAGATAATGGAGGTGAATATCTCACCATAGATCTTTCTACTTTCTTTCAAACACAAGGCATCATTTGTAACACCCTTATCCCTCCTTAAATTGTACCGGCATACCGAAGACCGGAAAATTTTTTTTTTTCTATACCTAAAACCCTTATCGATATTTATTTAATCAATAATTAAATTTCGCCGCTGACTTATAACTGTCCAATTTACTATGCACCTAATAAAAATTTTGCAATATAACGGCTGTACATAGTACTAGCCCCCTGAAAAGCAGACAATTCCCACAGCCTCTCAGAGGCACAACAATCAAAAATACAGCCATATACATTCATTTCATCCATTTCATTTGTTCACAATCCAATACTCTTTAGTACAATAACTTCTGTTTACATTACATAACCATAAGTAAAACTTGTACTCATATATTTATATATATATACATGCCAAAATTATACAACTAGAGCAATCTAAAAGAAATCCTGCAGTCTGAATTCTTGCTCCAGCTCCTGTTTACCTGCGCGCAGTAAAACTACACGCTGAGCACTCAATATGCTCAGTGGTGACTAACAATCGATACATTTCCTAACATTTCCATTTTTATTCTTAAGTATTAGCATATACATATGAACATAATTATAAAATCAATTATTATCACCTTTAAGCAACAACCTAACATTTTCTATAAGGTTATTCAATTTAGTCACATAATTACAATTTTGCCATTATAGGCTCAATGATAATCTTTAAATTGATAACTGAAGCAATTTACGTTTCTTTACACTTAATTTGTCAATTATAAGCAAAATTACATTTTTGCCCTTATTGTCCATAAAATTTACTTTTTACTTAATTTAACTATTATTTGACTGTTTTATCCTTAATTAGTCAATTCTCACTTAATTTACTATCTTTTTACACTTTTTGGGAAAATTACCATTTTGCCCCTAAACTTTCTTTTTCTTTCATTATGGTCCTTTTTCACTTTCTTTTCCTACTTTTTATTGTCTTTTCATTTCTTTCTCAATTTATTACCATTATGCCCCTAGTACAGATCCGGCAACAAATCTCAGACCGGATACACGGAACATGGACCCCACGGGCCCCACTAAAAAGAGAAATGATTCCCAAGGAACCATTCTCAGAGCACTGCACTTTTCACTGTCACATTAACACTTAAGCTATGGAGATCAATGATCCTACCCATAGCAAAGCAAGTCGCCATGACTTGCACCGCGGTAAAGGGTGTTCCTATGGCTAGCCAACTATATCCAGAACTAGTTTTTACTGCCAGACTAATTCTAAGGGCACAGGAATAATTACGTTATTAATTCTTTTCAAGTCCGAAAAATTCAATAATTGACTTTTTATTTCTTTTTGTTAACATTAATTTAATTTCACATAACTTAACCAATTTCACTATTTTTATGCAATTATTAATCAATAATTCAATTATTTTCAATATACATAATAACATTAAATTCTAAATAAAATCACAATAATTTCAATAAATGCCAATAAAATTTATTTTTACATTATTTATTATTTATTATCATTTTTCATTAAAATAATCAATTAATTCACTATAAATCACAACTTTTACTATATACATACACTATAAATAATCTTAAAAATTCCCAAATTAATTTCAAAAATTCTCTACTATTAATTTAAGCTAATAATTATTATTTTTGTGCAATTTCTCACTATATACCCTAATTATAAAATTCGGCCAACCCACTTCACCTTCCTAAAAATTTTATTTCTTTCATTTACATCTTCCATTCATCATTTCTCTCACTTAATTACAATTACCCTAACATATTTGCATCAATTAACAACTTTAAACATTTTTGTCCTAATTACATAATTAAGAAAATATTCATAAACTTAGAAAATGTAAAGATTTATTAGTCACTTACAATTTTCTCTTCAATTAGGGAGTCTAGGCTTCCTTTCCCTTGCCTTTGCTTTTGGAAAAACTCCCCTCAATTTGCTCACCTACATAGGCAGCCCATTTAAGCTTAGATTTCTTCATTTTCTTGTTCTCAAATGCAAAAACCAACCTCATAATCATAATCTACACCCAAAAATCTATGGAAAACCACTAAGAAATCAATTTAAAACATTAAAATTATCAAGCTCCAACTTACCCCTCTTTCTTTCTTTCCTTGATTTCTTCACTTCCTTTGCCCAAATCAACTAAGTGAAGCTATTTTAGTGTATTAGAGGGATGGAACTACAATTCCTAACTTGGAATTTAAGAGAAATCTTAAGTGGTTAAGAAGCAAAAGAGAGGGAGAGAAGAGTGAAGGGTATTCGGCCAAGGAGGAGGAAGAGGAGACACAGGAAAAATCTGGAGTTTTCTCCAGAAATTCAGCCTTTAAATACCTCCATATTGGGCCCAAAATTGGGCTAGAATAATGGGCTTTGTCCATTTAACTTAAAAGGCCCAATTTAGGCCCTTAAAGGCCCAATTAAAATTCTCTCTCCTCCAGCCATCAAATCACTCCAAAAATAATTCCATCACTCTTATCACATCAAAAATAGCTAACACGCAAATTTTCGGCTCAATCGGAGTTCGTTATCGGTCCGATTCAAACTTATCGGTCCGATTCGACAATTGCCGGTGTCACCGAAAAATTCCATTCTCATCACTAAAATATTCTACACAAAAATTCATGTAGGCATGCAAAATATGGCAATATTCGGAGTTCGTTTACTATTTTTAATCATTTACACAAAATCGAGTCACCTTCCCTACCAGAGAAATTGACTCGCTAACTTTTTAGTATTTTTGATTTTTGGAGGCCCATTTGACCTCAATTTCACTTCAAATTTCAACTCCGGACTCACTATGACCAATACTTTCCGATGGTCCAATAAAATATTTTTAAGTTTCGGGTGTCCTTTCGGGCTCGAAAAGCACTATTCACCACCGGAAAGTACTGTTCACGGCTGACCCGGTGTTGAGGCCGTTACATCATTCATCAAACTTCTTGCCCAAATACCCCATAACAAAATGGTATTGCCGAATGACGCAATCGCCAACTTCTAGAAGTCACTCGTGCTCTCTTATTTGATAAGAATGTCCCTAAAAATCTATGGGGTGATGCTTTATTGTCTGCTATGTATGTTATCAATAGGGTACCTTCTAGTGTCCTTGCTTTTCAAACTCCACTTCAAGTTCTTACAGCCAAAATAAAAGATATGCCTCATGTCTTTAATCTCCTTCCTAAAGTGTTTGGCTGTGTTGTATATGTACACCTTCATAATCATCAGCGTAGTAAGCTATCTCCTCGGGCTATCAAATGTGTTTTTTTGGGATTTACATATCACCAAAAAGGATATCGATGCTATCATCCTCCTACTAAAAAGATGTATGTCACTATGGATGTTACCTTCAATGAGAATGTGGCTTATTTTTCTGTTGATAGCTCTTCTCTTCAGGGGGAAATTGATAGAAATGGTAATATTGATGGTGTTCTTGAAGAGAATAGCCATAATGTCACCATTACATTTCCTCCTAATGAAACTACAAGCGACATCTCCTCTCTCTCTGTCCACGGACTAATGTTCAATCTACTCTTGAGGCTTCACCTGAGATACTTTCTGAGCCTAATTTATTGTTTGAGCCTAATTTACTTTCTATGCCTACTGTGTTTTTTAATCAACCTGATGAGGTACTTGCTAGAAGTGATGAGATGTTGAATATCAGTTCGGAACCAGACCTTGAATCTGAAACTGGACCAACTAAACCCGAATCTGAAAATGAACCAAACCAATCACATTACCAATTACCAGCCCGAAAAAATCAGGGTAAACCAAAAACCCAGTATGAAGCGGATCTAAACAGTAAAGCTAAGTACCCCATCAATAATTATGTGTCCACCCATAGAATTTCTAAATCATATGAATCTTTCTTGTGTCAAATATCTACTGTATCTATTCCAAGAAAGTTTCAGGATGTATTAGCAAATACTAAATGGACTGAAGCAATGGTTGAAGAAATGAAGGCGTTAAAAAAGAATTACCCTCGGGATGTGGTTCCATTGCCTCCAAGAAAGAAGACTGTTGGGTGCCGATGGATTTTTATAGTAAAGCACAAGGCAGATGGATCCATAAAAAGATACAAGGCAAGGCTGGTTGCAAAAAGATACATTCAAAAGTACGGGGTAGATTATAATGAGACATTTGCTCCTGTTGCAAAAATTAACACTATCCGTGTGTTACTTTCTGTGGCTGCTAATCAAAACTAGCCATTATTACAATATGACATGAAGAATGCTTTCCTGTATGGGGAACTTCAAGAAGAGGTGTATATAGATCTTCCATCGGGTATCTCAAAACTACAGAAAGGATACATGAAAGGTCCATCAAAGGATTCAAGAGGATCAATAATGGTATGCAAGTTAAAAAGAGCATTGTATGGTTTAAAGCAATCTCTGCAAGCCTGGTTTGGGAGATTTACACTGACAATGAAGAACTTTGGTTGCAAACAAAGTAACTCAGATCACACATTATTTTTGAAGCATAATCAAGACAAGGTAACTGCTTTAATTATTTATGTAGATGATATGATATTGACTGGCAGTGATGAGGTTGAGATTGAAAGATTAAAGAAATATTTGTTCAATGAATTCGAGATGAAAGAGCTTGGTGAACTAAAATATTTTCTGGGTATAGAAGTGATCCGATAAAACCAAGACATTTTTCTTTCTCAAAGAAAATATGTATTGGATTTTTTAACAGAAACAAGAATGCTAGATTGTAAACCAGCTGACACTCCGATTGAACAGAATCACAAACTGCATGAAGATCCAAGTGATGTTCCTACTAATAAGGAGAGATATCAGCGACTTGTTGGTAGGCTCATTTATTTGTCGCATACGAGACCAGATATAGCTTATGCTGTTAGTGTTGTCAGTATGTTTATGCATGCCCCAAGTGTATCGTATTTTACGATACTTGAAGGGCTCTCCAAGAAAATGGATTGTTTTTGCTAAGAATGACCACTTAGGTATTAAGGGGTATACTGATTTGGATTGGGCAGGAGATAATACTGACAGGTGTTCTACAACAGGATATTTTACCTTTGTTGGTGATAATCTTGTAACGTGGAGGAGTAAAAATTTGAAGGTTGTATCAAGGTCAAATGCTAAAGCTGAGTACAGAGCAATGGCTCAAGGTATATGTGAGTTGTTATGGGTGAAAGCAGTAATGGGAGATTTGGGATTTAAATCTAAAATTATGCCTTTATATTGCGATAACAAACTTGCAATTTCAATAGCTCATAACCCAGTACAGCATGATTGCACCAAGCATATAGAAGTAGATAGGTACTTCATCAAAGAAAAGTTAGAAGCTCACATTATTGAAGTTCCGTTTGTGAAATCTGAAGACCAACTAGCTGACATCCTAACCAAGGCAGTTTCAAGTATTGTATTATCTAAATCACTTGACAAATTGGGCATGCAAGATATCTACGCACCAACTTGAGGGGGAGTGTTGGCGTGATTTGTGCAGTTATAATTTGTTAATAATTGTTACATAACTAAAACATACATAACTAAAACATATTGATGTTTTAGTTTGTTGACAGTTTGCTTGTTACATAATTAAAACAGCTTGTTGTTTTAGTTTATTAGATAAAGTTTCCAGCTCATCTCATGTATATTTGATAAAGAGTAGTTTCCTTGTACATAACAACTACTTCTCTTGTACTTATTTAAAGGCTCAGCTGTTTACTTCAATATACACATAAGAGAATTACTCTATTTTTCATAACATTCCTGCTGTAGGAAGGAATTATGGTGGTAAGAGAGAGATCATGGTAGGTTGGAATCATACTTCGCCAGGTTGGGTAATTCTCAATACTGATAGTGCCTTTCGTGCATCTTCGAGGCAGGCAGCGTGTGGAGGCTTGCTGCGTGATTCTATGGGTAAATGGTTCGGTGGTTTTTTGACTTTTGTGATCGGTGATAATGCTTTTTATGCAGAGATTTGGGGGTGCTTTTGGGGCTCCAGGAAGTGTGGAAACGAGGGTGGAGAAGAGTTCACCTGCTTGTGGATAATAAAAGTGTTGTTTCTATGCTTTTAGGGACAATGTTGAGGTTCAACCTTCTCATAGATCCATTATTCTTCGCACAAGGGAGCTTCTTGATAAGGAGTGGCAGGTGCAGATTTATCATAATTTCAGAGAAGGTTTCTTGCAAATTGGACTTATGATTAGAAGATTAACTTTGTTTGGCATTTTTCTTTTCCTAAGGAGATGGGGTATATTCAATATGCTACGATATCATAGCATTAATTTTTTAAAAAGAAAATCATCATAAATATGAAAAATCACAAACAGAAGAAGGATAAAGTTAAGAATGGGTATCCATATATATAAGAAGCCATAATTGAATGCAGAGATGATGAAAAATATGACTGCAAAAGCCAAGCTCAATACGCCCATCTCCTTCCTCTACTTCACCTAAGAAAATACAGCAAATTTTTTTGATCTATCAATTTCTCCTTAATAACAACAATCTTTAATGAAACTAATTTTTCTTTTCTAATTTCTTGATCCAGTTTTGATATCATTATTTTCTTCTTCATGGCTGCTTGAAGCCAAACATACCATCAAGAAACTGATAAGAATTATAGCACTCGCTACTCCACAAACTATGAACATCTAATGATCATCGTTTTCAGAATAAGTAGGTGGTTGTAGATGTAGCTGCCGTGGAGAAACAAAATTTTGGTTCATGCTTTATTGAATTCAAACTCCAAACTTATATATGTATATATATATAATGATTAAGTATATATATAATCTAAAATGGAGAATTAATTTAGGAATTTTCTGATAATTATTTTGTAGTTCAAACAGTTAAAAATTTGGTTATTTTTTCAATTAATCAGAATTCGAATTCCATTCTCTTAACTAGATCTCTAATTATATAATATTAAAAAAGAAATAGAAATTTTCCTCACAACGAAAAGAAATTAGAAAACAAAAAATAAGACTTAATTGGTTAGGAAGTAAGAAAGATACACTTTTTTTTTTCCTTTTCGTTGGTTCTTAAGGAAAGAATTTTATTTTCTTATGTCTACAACTTGTTTTATATATGTGTCAACACGCTTGGCTTATTGCCTGATTTTAGCCAAGAATATTTTTATTTTTATAATTACAAGGTGATAAATAACACTTAAATTCCGAGCGGTAATCTAATGCATGTATACGTAAATACACTCTCCGATCGAATGTGTACATGTGTACTATATGTACACGCCGTATCATAATCTTAAATTCTTAAAAGGTTTATAAATTACAAAATAATAAATTTGTTTTTGTAAGTAAAAAAATAATTTATTGATATATAATTAAAATTTTAACCATTTAATTTAATAGGTTGATAAACACAAAATAGATCAATATCAAGAAAATTGGTAATGTAAAATATTTATTACCTAAAAATTAGAAATGATGTGAAACTGAACAATATGTGAAGTTGAAAAATTAGACTAATTTAAGAAAATGCTTATTTTTAAATGGATTATAACAGTCTAATTATAGTACGATTAAGAGTTTAAAAAGGACTAAAAAACTACAATAATAAAATTAATTAATCATAATTATATCAATAGATAATTGTAATAGTTATTTCAATTATAAGTAACAAATGAATTGGATCAAATTGCTTTGTATTGAGTCGTAAATATTTTGGACTGCAGATATATCAAAATCTAACTTACATAAAATTACTATGTCCATAACACAGGAACATCATAATAAAAAATGCAGAACATTTCTTATTATCATTCTCTTCAAGAATATTACAATACGCACACCCATGCATGCAGAAGAGCATATGAACTCAATCATTTAGATGGAACGTCAACTTCATCTGTTAATCTGTTCCCTTCCCATAAATAGCTTTTCATTTTCATTTGTATATATATATATAATTCCCAAAAAAAAATGTCATTAATTATATATAATCAATAATAGTAAAATTATATGCTTTCTTTTTATGCATTTGCCTACTTGCTATTATAAACTTTACCACCAAGGAAAAAAGAAAGAATTTCCTGTATTGTAAGTAACCCGGCCACCAACAGCAGTTGCTCTGCTAGCAATCTTCACTTCAAATCCATGCACAAGAAAAAAAGTAATTAATTTATATCTTCCTTTTGGAAAAAGATTATTATCTATTTATTTAGCTAGTTATAATGTCTATTATTAATATTATAATTGCAAACACTGAAAGATAAGTAACACCAACTCTTTAAGCTTATATAGATTTTCTCTTTTATCCTTTGTGATCGAGAACAAAACAAAAACAATGAAAAGCTTCGCTTCCTTTCCCCAGCTCTTGTTCTTTATCATCCTTCTTTGTTTCTCTCTCACCGTCGGGTCGGATTCGGCAGAATCCGCCGGTGAAATCATAGACAAAACGCAAATAACAGCTGAACAGACCAAAAGCGTAATCGACAGAACAATAACCACCATCAACAACACCAAAAATGCTGCGCAGAATGCTGTTGAGAACACGGTAAATGCGATCAATAACACAAAGAATGCTGCGGAAAATGCTGTTGACAGCACAAAGAATGCTGCTCAAAACCTTATTCATGGCTCCAAAGATGCTTCTGTTGGCTTCCAAAGCGTGGCTAATGGCGTCAATCGCAATGCTCCCCAAATGATTGTTTTATTCTCTTTTTGCTTGATGTATTCGATGCCTGGTTTTCCCCTTTTTAATGTTTGAATCCATGGATATGAATTTGGCTTTTTCTAGTGGATTCTTGTCTTTGCCAATATATTCAAGTGTTAACTTATGATTTTTGAAAAATATTTTGTTGAAATTCTAATAAAGGCAGTAATGGTTTTTCATTTTCCCTTTATCAATAAAATAAATAATTTAGGTTTTATTATACGTACTTGTATTAATTTCGATATTTATTCATTTACAGATGATTTTTTTTTATATAATATGATATAAATTAGATGTTCATTGGAATCATATCTCAAGTAATGCAAGTGTAGAGTAGAGATGTCTGACACAATTTTTTTCTTATCCTTCTCTAAACGTAGCTTAGAAAATTGGTAAACAATATATCTTAGGGTGCGTTCGAGAATGATTTTGTTTTGATTTTTGATTTTTTTTTTTAAAATAAAATAAAAACATATTCGGTAAATTTGTTTTCGTTTTCATTTCTACAAAAATTTAAGAAGTAATTTTGACAACAAAAATAAAAATTAAAAATCTTTAAAATGTGGTTTATATGATTTTGTTTTTATCAATAATTTAATTACTTCATCCTTATTATCACCACCGCTACCACCACTACACCATCGCCACTACCACATTACCACCACTACTACTGACGCCACCGCCACCGCCACCGCCACCACACCACCGCTGCTACCGCCACCACCAGACCACCATGCCATGCCGCTGCCACCACTGCCGCAACCACCACTACCACCACCATCGCCACCACTGCAGCTACCATCTTTGCCATCACCATCGCCACCACACTACTACTGTCACCACCACCACAACACCATCACTGTCGTTGCCACACTGCCGCCACCACCATTGTCGCTGTCATCTTTGCCACTACTACCACCACCACACTACTACTAGCACCACCACCACTACCACACCATCGCCACCACCACCATCGCTACCACCATCGCCGCCACTGTTACTGCCATCGCCATCATCGTTACTACCGCCACTGCACTATCATCTCTATTACTGTCATCGCCACCACCATCAGACTATCGTTGCTGCTACCACCGTCGTTGCCACCACCATACTGCTACTGCCGTCGCCACTGCAGCCTCTACCATCGCTACCACTACTACCACCATATTATGATTTTTTTAATGTAATATATTTTGAATTTTATTAAATATTTATTATTTAATATTAATAATTAGATTATATATATGTATAATATGTATTAATGGATATTATAATATTTTTTAAAAAAATAAATAGAAAATTAGTTTTTAAACAGTTTTTGAAAAATAAATAACAAAAACTAAAAACAGTTTATGAATTTTAAAAAATAAAATATGTTACCAAACACACCCTTAAATTTTAAATTGCTTGGATGTTGGATAATGGAAGTACTTAATTTAGATTGGTTCTTAAGGAAATCAGTCACCACAGGAATTTGGAGTACGAGTTTAATGTTTTCTTAAAAAGTTGAGTCACTTTTATTAATTTTTTTATATAACCCAATTATTATTAGAATATAATTTTAATGACTGTAAATAGGGGTGAGAAAAAAATTAAAATTTTAGTTAGCCAAAAACCGATACGAAACCTATTTAATATTTAGATTAATCGAATAAAAAAATTAGATTTTCGGTTAAAAACCGGCAGTTAACCGTTGATTAACGGTTAACCGATTTATATATATTTTATAAATTATATTTTAAATTTTACACTTATATTTTTTAATATTTTTGTAATTTATAAATATTATGATATATAATTTTCTAAAATATTATTATAATACATATTTTTAGAAAATAAATATTGAAATTATTTTTTATTACTATTATTTATTCATTATATGTGCATAATTAGCACTCTGTTGCTAGTTTCATATTGAATATATTTAATTTTTATAATTATTTATGAAATTTTTATTTTTATTTTTATTCTTTTAATGGATATTATATTTAATTTATATTTTTTATTTTTAAAGTATTTTAACTATTAAAAATAATATTACAAATTGTATACTTTATTAAATTTATATGTCAAAGTTTTTTAATGATTAATCGATAAAAAGATTCAAAAATTTTGGTTAAAAATCAAAATTGATATAGCGGTTAATCGAAATTAATGAATTGATTAATAAAATTATTAATGGACCGATTCACCAGCTTATACTCACCACTAATTGTAAATATAATTAAGTCCTCAAAACTTGAAATAAGCGTACAAGATTAACAGGTTATAAGACAAATTTAAGAGGATGGTGAAATTAACAGATTTCTTATAGGCTCCCGAGAAGATTTCTTTTGGTTCGGCTGTAGGCTAATAACGAAAACAACAAGAGAAAATTGTATGAAATACACATTTTCTTGGTCAATTTTCAAAAATACGCCCTTCTTTGAGTCAAACTTGGCAAACAACTTATAACATACTTAAAAGTCTTAGAAATTACGTAAAAAATCCAAAACAAATACAAACAACTAATTAATGAACAAATCTATATTAAACGAATTAAATAAAGAAGATATAAAGTTTAATTAAACAATTGGAAACAATAGACAACATAAATATGATGAATAGAAAATTAATACAAGATATTAGTTTAGATAATAGAAAATTTATTAAATAAAATAGAAACAACAGAAGAATTAATAAAATATCGAATATTAAATGAATTAAATTTAGAAAATCAAATAGTAAATAAATTAAATAAGATACAAGATTATTTAGAATATATAGCAAATAAAATGGGATATAATGGATAAATTAAATAGACGAAATATGAAATATAAATGGATATACATATGATGAACAATTTTATCAATTAAATAATAATTTAAAAATTATAAATCAAAATATTAAGAAAATGAATAATAAACCATACAATATTACAAGTACTTTATATGGAGAAGATAATTATGGAGGAAGAATTTTAAGTTTACCAACTAATATATTTAAAAAACATAAACATGAAAATACATAAGATAAAATGAATAAAATATTTAACATGTTAAAAGAAATTAAAGAAGAAGTAGGAGAATATAAAAAAAATAGTAGAAAAAATAGAAAAAGAAAAAGAAAAAAATGAAAGAACCTACACAAGAAGGAGTAAGTATAAAAACACATATGTTATCTTTAAAAGAAGTATTAAAATTATATTAAAACAATGAAATAAATGAAGATGATATATTAGACTTAACTTATGACTTAGAAAATTTAAAAATGAATCCAAGTAAATTTAGAATTATTATACACTAAGAAAAATAGAAACAGGAGAATATTCTAGAGTAATAAATGAAACCGAAGAAAAAATAATGAGAGAAAATATAGGCATACGAGAATACGAAAAATAAAAAAGAAAATTTTTTAGACAAAGATCAGTATATAATAATTCTAAATTTACAACAAAATCTGAAACAGAACCAATATATCAAAATGAAATATGGTTTGATTTAGACTGTGTAGAAGACGTACAGAAAGAAATAGAAAAATGGATAAAAATAAATAATTTAGCAATAATATTATATGGATATGATTTACAAAGAACATGTAATTTTTTAATTAGCACTTTAACAGAAAATGTAGAAAAATAGTGGAATGCAATAAGATCAAAAGATAGACAAAATATAAAATATGGATCAAATAATGAAACATTTACAATAACAGATACAATGAAAGGTTTATTATAAAGATTTGAATTTGCAATGAAAGAATAATTTTTAGGAAATCATTGGCTGAATTCGATAGATACATCAAAGAAATTAGGTCAGGAATATTTATGAAAAATACAAAATTTAACAATATGTAATATATGTTATTTAAAACAATATACATGCAAATTTAATCAATATTATTATAATATTGCAAAAACATATATATTACAAATGTTAGAAATTAAATTTTTAAAATAATCTTATGTAACTAAATTACTAAAATCTTGGGGATTAAAATTATTTAATGAAATTCAAAATGGTAATGAAATATTAGAAGGAATATTAGGAACCTGTCAAACATATATAACAAAAAGAATAAATGAAATGTGTAATCAAGTATATGAAAATAAAAAATAAGAAGAGCGGTTAAAGGAGGACTGTGATAGAAATAAAAAAATATAGAAAATATAAAAAATCAAACAAAAAATATTATAAACCAAAATTTTAGAAATTATATAAGAAAAAATTTAAACCTTTTAAGAAAAAAACATTTTATAAAGGAATATTTTATAGAAAAAATCGAAGGTTTAGTAAGAAAAATCCTAAAGAATGTACTTGTTGGATATGTAAAAAAAAACATTATGCAAATGAATGCCCTAAACGAAGAAATAAAGAAAATCACAAAGTCTATAGAATATATGAAGATTTAATAGAACAAAATTATGAGCCAATATAATATAGTAAAATATCAGAAAATGAAAGTATATATGAAATAAACTCTCAATATAGCTCAGATAACAATAATTCAAAAATAAAAGAAAATAATAATACAGAATCTGAAGTAGAATCAGAGTCCGAAAAGGAAATAGAAGAAGAATGAATTCTAATAACGAAAATCACGAAATTATAGACAATAATAATATATTTAGTTACAATAAAATGTTTGATGAAGAAAAATTTTGTCAATTAATAATTATAGATTAAATATTAAAGAAGATGATATATTTAAAAGAAAATGGTTTAATAAATTTTATAAAGCAACATGTATAGCTAAACATTATGAATCAGCAGTATACATCTATCATTCTAAAGGAAATATAGTAATACCATTAATTAATAAAGATGAAATAAATAAAGCATTATCAAAATTATCAAATAAAAATCAATATAAAAATTTATAGTTAGGAGCAATACAAATAATCATAAAAGCACATTTTAGACAGAAAATAGACAACCCAATACAATTATTTTGTATGGACGATTGAATATTGAATGGCCCAATAGATGCTTTATTAGGAGCAATATCAGGAAATTTAGTATACAATAAATTAAAATTTATAATAATATCATATTTTTCAGTAAGCTTACAAGATAAAAATATAGATCAAGCACTAAATTTATATTATAAATTACATAGAATAGAAATGACAACTAGATCAAAAGTATTCTCAGTAACATACAGAACAAGATATGCTTTCACTACCAGTCATTATAAGAAATTACAAAAAAAAATAATATAAGATTACAAGTAGATATAGATGATACATTTACTGATTTAGTTGAATATATACCACCAAGACAATTAACTCTAACTAGTATGATCATTTTAAATGAATTAACAATGAATTTAAGATAAAGAAATAAAAGCATAGGTATTACACCTAGAATACAACATATAGGAGAAAAATTATTAATTTCTTTAGGAGAAAGTTCTAAAGAACTAAATTATCTCAGAATAAACCAATATTAATTGATGAACATGGAAAAATACATTCACAATCTAGAACAAGTATAGATTTAAGATCATCTTTAAGAGCAAACCAATATTATATAGAAACTGAAATAGATATTTGTAGGAGAATGGAAATTATTAAAAATATTAATAGATACTGGAGCAATAAAAAATCATATAAACAAAAGTTTAATCTTTACATTAATTAAATAAAATTTAGAAGAAAATTATGAATTTTTATATTACTCAAGATAAAAACATATCATTAATAAATATGTAAAAATAAATTTGGCATTAACAGATGTACAGGGAAAAATAGCAATTATCCTACTTGAAATAAATATGGACATAATATCATCAACACAGATACCAATTTTATTAGGATTAGATTTTTTAGAAAATATAACTCCATATAATATAACTGAAGAAAATATATTTTTACATATAATAGAAATCAATACAAAGTTGCAAAGATTAGAAACTAGTCCATATAGTATTTACATAAATATAGAAATAATTTATAAGGATTATCATTCTATTTCATATCATGCATTCATAGATACATGATCTGCAATAACCTTGGTACAACCATATATATTCCCACAAGAATTATGGAAAAAATGAATTCTTATAAGATAGGAATAAATATAACTGGAAATACAACTAAATACAATTTAGTAGCTGAAAATGTAAAAATACAAGTACAATCCAATATACTTCAAATATCTAAAATCATTCAATCTAAAAATCTTGAATGTGACATTTTATTAAAAAATGATTGGTTAACAAACTATTATCCTTTGAATATTAGATCTCAATATATTCGATTAACGATTCCCTACAAACATAAAATTATTTGTCCCCGCCTTCAGCAAGCTTTTAAGTGGAAATATTCACCTCTGATCCCTCACACAGCGAATCGTGATGAGAATATAGAAAAAGAACCTATCAAAAAATGTGACAACAACATTAAAAACACAAAAATCACTGCAATTTCTAAAGAAATTAGTTTTTATTAGAAAAAAGTATAGCAACAAATCCTATAGAAAAATGAGAGAAAAATGGAATAAATGCTAGAATAGAATTAAAACATAAATTACCTATAAGAAGCAAATGGATGTTTTATAGTAAAGAAAATGAATAAGAATTTGATATACAAATAAAAGAATTATTAGAGAAAAAATTAATTAAATCAAGTAAAAGTTCTTACAGTAGTCCAGCCTTTATGGTTAGAAATCACACTGAAATAAAAAGAAATAAGCATAGGATGGTTATAAATTATAAAAAACTTAATGCAGCAACTGAATTTGATGGATATCTTATACCAAATAAAGAACTTTTATTAAATAGTATTAAAGGAAAAACTTGGTATTCAAAGTTTGATTGTAAATCAGGATTCTGGTAAATTAAAATGTATCCAAAAGATTAAAAATATACTGCATTTAGTACACTAAGAGGATATTATGAATGGTTAGTTATTTCATTTGGTCTATGTAATGCTCCTCAAATATTTCAAAGAAAGATAATATGTTTAAAGATTTAAGGCATTTCTGTTTAGTTTATATAGATGATATAATAATTTTTAGTGAAACACTTGAAGAACATTATAAACATATAAAACAATTTTTATTAAGATGTATTAAACATGGATTAATGTTATCAAAAGAAAAATTAGACATATCAAAAAGGAAAATGGAATTTTTAGGGTTTAGTATATCAAAAGGAGAAATTGAATTATAATCACACATAGCGAAATCTTTATTAAAATTTTCAAATAAGCTAGAAAGCAGAAATATCGTCCAATAATTTTTAGGATACATCGTATACGCAAGCGACTTTATACAATAATGTGCTAAAAAGAGAAAAGTATTACAAAAAAAATTAAAAAGAGATAGTCCTCAGATATGGACTGATAAAGACACAAAAGTTGTAAAAGAAATAAAAGAATATTGTAAACAGTCACCAAAGTTACCCCTACTAGAAGAAAATAAAGAATTATTATTAAAAACAGACGCTTCAGATGCTTATTGGGGAGTTATATTAAAAAGTAAAGATGCAAAGAGAATTTATGTATATGTTTCAGGAACGTTTAAAAGTTCTAAAAGAAATTATAATAGTAATGAAAAAGAATTATTGGCAGTAAAATGTACAATAGAAAAATTTGAATTAGTATTATTACCAAAGAAATTCACAGTGAAAACTGATAATACTCAAGTAAAATCTTTTATTACAAAAAATTATAACGAAAAATTAGCACAACGAAGGAAAATAGGATGGCAAGAGTATTTTACTAACTTCAATTTTGATATTGAGTATATGCCAGGAAAAGACAACATATTAGCATATTTACTCAGTCAACCAATATCTAAGTTACAGGTATAAAATGGAAAAAAGTACAAAAAGAGTTACGAAACGAAACTCATTTCAGAAAAAAAGGAAGTAATGGAATCTATGAAAAAAGGCTATGTCTTGAATTCTAAAAATAGATAACAAGATTAGTTAAATATCTATGACCTATGTTTAGGTAGTTTTATGCCAAAAGGAAGCAAAGAAAGTGTAACATCCTTATCAAACAATCATACGGATTTAAGCGATTAAACCGAAATTTTTTTCTTAAACCTATTAATTTCTAGTTACCAATTCTTATTCATTATTCATTTTAACAAATCCAACTTGTCATTGATCTATAACTGTCCAATTTTACTATTCATTTTACAAAAATCTGGTAATATAACTGCTATAAACTGGACTAGTCCCTTGAAAAACAAACAATTTCACAGCCCCTCGGGGGCACAACAGTTTATAAATAATATATTTTTTTCATACATATATTCTTAATTTCATTTCAAAAATACTCCATTAATCTGTAAGGACTATCCTAGTAATCCCATTATTTAATACTATACACACTATTTGTATATAATTATTTGTACATTAACATGTCATATTTTGGTCAATATAAAGGAAAATACTCGATTAATTTTTATTAATAACATTTTATTCGTTACATGGTCTTACATTTAACACAATACATCATTATACTAACTCCAACATAAAATAAATACTTTAATTCACTCTTTCTACTATCGGTGTTGGCCTTGTAGCTATAAGTCGTTGTCCCTGCAGAAGCTCAACCTTGTGTACTTACACGGATAAACACCCGTGTTAAGCTATATAGTGTTTAGTGGGGAACATAAACTATAAAGACGACCTCTCACAAAAGTCGTCGATAGCGATCATACATATGGCATGCAATTAAACATATAGTAACCATGTATAACACACCATCTTATTCTTTAATCTTGATACATATTATGTGATTCACACAAGATATTTAGTTGTTATGCTTAACTAAAATATTTAATTCCTCTTCATGTATCACATACTTATTTCATTTGCTTATTTATTTAGGTACTTATTTACTATATTTCACTTTATCCTTAAAGCCTTCATGTAACTTTCAATGCATAATATATATATATATATATATATATATATATATATATATATATATATATATATATATATATATACTTTTATCAATTTGATATGGTTTACCTTTAATCTTTGGTTTAGCATTAGTCATGTATTTAGTTTATATATATATAAACTTATACTTAGATTGGATTTGAAATTGAATCTTTATGCATTTATTTATTTTAGTAGCTAACACTTATATTAAAATTTACTGTAAGCCATACTTTAGCTCTGTATATTTTATAATCTCTTTTCAAATTGCTACTCTTAATAAGAGTACTTAATTAGTACTTTATAATATTCATGTATTTAGTTGCTTTAGCTTATGTTGGTTTAAGCTATTCATATAACTTTTAATGCATATTCTCTTATCTAATTAACCCGGTTTACACTATTATTCGAAGTCAGCTTTAATCATATACGAAGTCTTTTATATGTATGTGTATTTATAAACTAACTTTGAGATTACATCTTAGTATTAATTTTCTAACTTATTAAAATTAGCTAGCCGATACGCTGCGCATCTATTTAGCTAATTATGAGTCTAAACATACCAATTACTTTATTATTATTAATATATAGGATAAGGTGCTTATTAATAGTCTGAGTTCACTTATCACTGGTACATTAATCTTATACACCTTACTTATCTTTTAATTTGTTAATACATTAGCATAATAGCTTATATTAGGTCCTTATAATAATTATAGGCATATGTGTATACTTATGTCAACATATAGATATATAAATTATAAATTTGTATTTGAAAGGTTCATTACATAATTATACATATTCAAGGCTAATTATATTATAACTCAGTCATTTCGGGTTCAAGTGAGCTTTTAGATAATCTTATGCTATACCTTTTTAATTTATAATAGTTTTATTAAATAACATGCCATCTTTATCATGTAAATACTTATGACAATTTGATTATATCTTATATTAAGCCTGCATCTTCCTTAAGGGTGTGGATAACGGGTGCTGTGGATACCCGTAGGTATCAAATATATAAATACCAGAATGTATTATTCCTGTGGATACTCGAAGGTATCAGATATATAAATATCCGAAGGTATTAAACCTGTGAACCCAAAAGGGGTCAAGCTTGTGGTCCCAACGAGGACAAATATAGACCCAAACGGGGTCAAACCTGTAGCAGTTGCGACTGTAACCCTATAGACATGTCTATCTATCCACAACTTAGACATAGACGTAGTCAACTGTATTTCTTTATCTTTAACTTCTTTATACTTATCTATCTGTAACATATTCATATGAACATGTCTATGAATAAGGGTCATATACACATTTAATTATTTCGGTTATCTTTTATGACCTCTGTATCTTATTTTTATGTAGTGGAATCAATGAGATAACTGTAACCGTGTTCATATATTATATTACCAAGATATTTTCATAGCATGACAAGATCATACTTATATAGTGTCATTTAACTCTTTTATTCAAGTATAATAGTATATAATTATAGAATTTATTGGAAACATAATTAAATTTCTTTCCATGTTTGTATTCATTATTGAATACTCATTGGCAACTTCATATACTTTAATTATTTAAGACATACATTTATGTATATATATATATACGTACCAACATCTTTTCTATTTAGAATAACATATCACAAAATATTAATGCATTATTACAATTTAACTTTCATGTAAGTTGCATTCTTTAATTATAATACCTTTAAAGACCTTTATATATATGTAGGGATGATCACGGGGCGAGGATTCCCCGGCCCCGGCGGGGATCCGCCCCGTTTGGGGCGGGGAATCCCCGAAATTTCCCCCCGCGGGGACGGGGGCGGGGGGAAAAAATTCTCCGTCCTAAAATCGGGGACGGGGACGGGGAATAAATATATATATATATATATATATATTAAAATATAATATTTTATAAATAATTAAAATATAATTTAATTTTATAATTATTAAGTTTTAAATTATTATTAATTTTAAATTTTTTATTTATTAAATATTATATTTTAATTTTAATTATTAATAAAATATTATATTTAAAAAAAACGGGGGACGGGGATCCCCGCGGGGCGGGAACGGGGGGAATTCTTCCCCCGACATTGGTGGCGAGGCGGGGCGGGGCGGGGAATCCCCGCCACTGGTGGGGGAGGGAGTGGGGGAGCATTCCCTGGCCCCGCCCCGCCCCGTGATCATCCCTATATATATGTTCGCGTTTCTTTCATAGTTAATCCTGTTACCATATATCTCAGTCAAATAATACCCTAATGCATTTACCATTTACTTTACATTTCTTTATATGTCATTTTATTACTCTATATTTAAAACTACTATTTATCTTTATTCCTATAACGAGAATGCTCTGGTTTATATTTAGAAAAGTTTACACTAGCTTTAGTAATTATTTGGGAGCTATCTTTAACTTTAGAGTGAGACCATAGGGGGTCAAGGTTACTACCAAATTCATGGTAATCGTGACCTAGGTTACTTTTCAGGTCTGGACTATGTCAGACTATCTCACGGTCATTACCGGATGAGTAATAACCGTGTTCTATATTGTTTAAAAGGGTCACGGTTACTATGAAAAGCTTAGTAACCGTGAGGTAGGTCATCTTTAGGGTTTGGACTGAAAATTGGGGTATCTCACGATTACTATGAAAAACCTAGTAATCGTGAGGCCCAAACTGTAATGGCCTCAACACCGGATCAGCAGGGAACAGTACTTCCCGATGGTGAATAGTGCTTTTCGGGCCCGAAAGGACACCCGAAAGTTAAAAATATTTTATTGAACCATCGGAAAGTATTGGTCATGGTGAGTTCGGGGTTGAAATTTGAATTGAAATTGAGGCCAAATAGGCCTCCAAAGGTCAAAAATATGAAAATGTTAGCGAGTCAATTTTCCTGCTAGGGAAGGTGACTTATTTTTGTATAAATAATTAAAAATAGTAAAAGAATTTCGAATATTACCAGATTTTTTATGCCTACACAAATTTTTATGTAGAATATTTTAGTGATAAGAATGAAATTTTTCGGTGACACCGGCAGTTGTCGAATCGGACCGATAAGTTTGAATCGGACCGATAACGAACTCCAATTGAGCCAAAAATTTACGTGCTAGCTATTTTTGATGTGATAAGAGTGATGGAATTATTTTTGGAGTGATTTGATGGCTGTAAGAGAGAGAATTTTAATTGGGCCTTTAGGGGCCTAAATTGGGTCTTTTAATTTAAATGGGCAAAGCCCACCATTTTGGCCCAATTTTGGGCCCATTGGGGAGGTATTTAAAGGCAAAAATCTGAAAAAAACTCCAAAAATCAGATCAGCTCCTTCCTTCCTTTACTTGGCCGAAATTCTCTTCCATTTCCTCTCTCTCTTTCTTTTGCTTCATATCTACTCAAAATCTCTCCTAAATTTCAACTTAGGAGTTGTAGTTTCATCCCTCTAGATCACTAATATAGCTTCACTTGGTTGATTTGGGTAAGAAAAGTGAAGAAATCAAGGGAAGAAAGAAAAAGGGGTAAGTTGGAACTTGTGAATTTTGGTGTTTTAATTTGATTTTTTAGTGGTTTTTCATAGATTTTTGGATGTAGATTATTATTATGAGCTTGGTTTTTGCATTTGAGAACAAGAAATTGAAGAAATCTAAGCTTTAATGGGCTGCCTATGTAGGTAGTGAAGAAAGAGGGAGTTTTTCAAACGACAAAGGCAAGGAAAAGGAAGCCTAGACTCCCTAATTCAAAAAAAAATTATAAGTGACTAATAAATCTTTACATTTTTTAAGTTTATGAATTTTCCTTAATTATGGAATTAGGGCAAAAATAATTAAAGTTGTTAATTGATGCACTAATGTTAGAGTAAATGAAATTGAGTATGAAAGAAGCTTAAATGAAGGCTTAAATGTAAGAAATATAATTTCTAGGGAGGTGAATTAGGGTTGGCCGAATTTAATCATAATGATATGTAGTGAGGAAATTGCATAAAAATAATAATTGTTAGCTTAAATTAATAGTACATTTGATAATTAATGTGTATGAATTTTTAAAGAATAATTGGAAATTAATTGGTAATTTTTAAGATTTTGTATAATATATGTACATAAGGAAAGTTGTGATTTATAGTGAATTAAGTGATTATTTTGATGAGAAATGATAATAAATAATAAATAATGCATAAATAAATTTTATGGGCATTTATTGAAATTATTGTAATTTTATTTAGAATTTAATGTTAATATGTATATTGAAAATAATTGAATTATTGGTTAATAATTGCATAAAAATGATGAAAATGATGGATTTATATGAAATTAAATTAAGGTCAATGAATAGAAATAAAAAGTCAATTATTGAATTTTTTGGACTTGAAAAGAATTAATAAAGTAATTATTACTGTGCCCTTAGAGTTAGTCTGGCAGTAAAAACTAATTCTGGATATAGTTGGCTAGCCATAGGAACACCCTTTACTGCGGTGCAAGTCATGGCGACTTGCTTAGCTATGGGTAGGATCATTGATCTCCATAGCTTCAGTGTAAAGTGAAAGTGAAAAGTGCAGTGTTCTGATAATAGTTCCTTGTAAATCATTTCTCTTTTTAGTGGGACCCGTGGGGTTCATGTTCCTTGTATCCGATCTGAGATTTTCTGTCGGATCTGTACTAGGGGCATAATGGTAATAAAAGAAATAAAAAGGAAATGAAAAGTAAGAAAAGAAAGTGAAAAAGGACCATAATGAAAGAAAAAAGAAAGTTTAGGGACAAGATGGTAATTTTTTTTAAAAGTGTAAAAAGTTAGTAAATTAAGTGAGAACTGCTTAAATAACAATAAAACAGACAGATAATAGTTAAATTATTCAAAAAGTGAACTTTATTGACAACAAGGACTAAAAGGTAATTTTGCATAAAAATGATAAATTAAGTGTAATGAAACGTAAATTGCTTCAATTATGAGTTTAAAGATGATAATTGAACTTGTAATGGCAAAATTGTAATTATGTGATTAAAATGAATAATCTTATAGAAAATGTTAAGGTAGTGTTTTGAATGTGATAATAAATGATTTTATAATTATTTTTACATGTATATGTTAATACTTAAGAATAATAATGATAATGTTAGGAAATGTATCGATTATTAGTCACCACTGAGCATGTTGAGTGCTCAGCGTGTAGTTTTACTGCGCGCAGATAAACAGGAGCAGGAGCAAGACTTCAGATTGCAAGATTTCTTTTAGAATGCTCTAGTCTTATTACTTTTGGCATGTATATATAAGTACAACTTTACTTTTGGATATGTAATGTAAATGGGAGTTATTCTTAGTAAATGATATTTGGATTGTGAATATATGAATGGATGGAAATGAATGAATGTTGTTATGACTATTGTTTGTTGTGCCTCTGAGAGGCTGTGTGGGTTGTTTGCTTTTCAGGGGGCTAGTACTATGTACAGCCGTTATATTGCAAAATTTTTGTTAAATGCATAGTAATTTGGACAGTTATAGGTCATCGGCGAAAGATAATTAATGATTAATTGAATGTTGTTAAGGTTTTAAGTATAGAAGTTAAGTTGGAATAAAAAAAAAATTTTCCGATCTTCGGTACGCCGGTACAGTGTCAGGAGGGATAAGGGTGTTACACAAACCGCCCAGAGATAGATTTTTTATCTTGACTTTTATGCTATTTTTGGCCTATATGACATCATTTTTAAGAAAAACTTCCTTTTAAAAAGTTGTAGATCTATATGTATAGTTTCTAAAACATCAAAAATCACTTAAATTCAACCTATAAATATCAATATATCCTATAAAAACCACCAATTTCTCTTAGTGATAGGGCAGCAGTCCTAACCCAAATTCAAGATAAATTTTCTCTATCCTACAAATTTTTTCAAGCTTTGTGTTCTTCATATAAAATGAAGATATATGAGTCTATTTTCATATAAAACTAGAATTTCTCAATTTCACTAACTGTAGCTCAAGATATAATTAAAATAGTGAAGACTGGTCCAATGAACCCTAAGAAGATTTTGAGATTTCAAGATTTTCAAGCATAGTCCGGTTTTTAACCTATCCCAAACTTAGTTATTTATACAAAACACATCTAATAACATCAATAAATATGTATTTAATGTCCATGTTTATCATACACACACACAATATGAGGAAGTTCCCATACCTTTAAAGGATCCACCAATCTCTCTCTTTTCCTTATCTTTCTCCTTCCTCATTTTTATCTTTCCTTTCTCCCTTTCTTGTTCATCTTCTTTACCATCTACAACCTTTATTCTCCTTGGAGCATCATAAAAACGGAGAAGAAGAGAAGAAGCACAAAAGAAATAAAGAAAAATAAAAAAAACCAAAATGAGTCTTTGGCCAAGGATGGCCAGCCAACTCAAGGAAGAAAATCAGATTTTCTTCTTTCTTTCGTAGCCTTACACTTGTTAAATTCCTATTGGTTACTAATAAAAATCTTGGCAAAGTTTCATTTTAATCCTTCTCTATATTATGTCTCTTAATTTGGTCTCTCATTTTTCACAATTCACATTTCTATCTCAAAACTTTTACTTTAACTTTTCAATTAAATTCCTAATTTGCAATTTTCCTTAATTAGTCACATAATCAACCTCCGTCTCATGTGAAATAATCATCTACCCCTCTTAGGTTACCATTAGGGGTATTACACAATCCACTACCTGCCAATTACATATTTATATATATACAAATACTGTATCATTACAGACAAATTTTTTTACTTCAACAATTACAAAAATATATATGCCAATACAAAAAGATAATTCCTAACTTTCCTATTTTTGCAAAATTGGCTTCTTTGTGTACTATTGCTCCAACTATTTTTTTGGAACCTACACGCAGTAATAACTACGTGCTGAATATTAAATATGTTCAATGGTGACTATAAATCAATGTATTTTCCAAACAAGCATAATTACATTAATTATGCGAAAATCATCAATTTTTTCTTATCAAAACATAATTTTCAATTTTTTTAACGTCATTTCAATTCAATATAAATACTTTGGTAAAATTTTTAATTTAGTCCAAAACTTTTCATTTTATTACAAAATTACCATTTTTACACACTAATTACAAATTTACCACTAGTTTGCTTATTTTCACTTCACATTCAATTATTGACTTACAAAATTACCAATTGATCCTCATTTTAACTTTTTCATGTAAAATTATATTTTAATCCTTTTTTCTTCTTAAAAGTTTATTTTTGGACTGTTTGATTACCAAATTACCATTTAATCATTTTTATTTATTTCTTTATTACTTTTACTCATTACACACAATATTTGGAAAAATTACTGTTTTTTTTCTAAATTTTTTATTTTTTTTTCAATTAGGTCATTTTTATTTTAAACTTCATTTTTAACAATCTTTTTATACTTTTAACTATTTTTCATATTTATGCCCCTAATACAATCCCAACAGAAATTATCAGATCGGATATACGGATTGTGGATTCTATAGAGCCACAATATAGACTGAGAAATAATCTCAAAATACCATTTTTTATAGAATAGAGCAGATACTATGAGAGATCAGTGATCCTATCATAGCAAAGTAAGTCGCCATGACTTGCACCGCGGTATATGTGTTCCTATAGCTAGCCAATTATATCCTAAGCTAGATTTTGACCACCTGACTATTACTAAGTGTAACATCCCTAAAGGTCGCTTGCAGATATTGTCCACTTTGGATCGAGACCTGTACGATTTTAAAATACATCTGCAAGGAAGAGATATTCACAGCCTTATAAGGCATGCTTCATTCTCCTTTCCAACTGATGTGGTATATTATAATCCACCCCACCTAGATAGGCCCAACGTCTCGCTAGCTTGGCGGTCCAGTATCATACTGGTACATCGATTCAACCTTTGGCTCTGATACCATCTATAACATTCCCATATGGTCGCTTACAGATATTGTCCACTTTGGATCAAGATCCATACGATTTTAAAATGAGTATGAAAGGGAGAGATATCCATAATCTTATAAGATATGCTTCGTTCTGCTCTCCAATCGATGTGAAATATTACAGGTTTGGATTGAACTTGGTCCAACCATATTAGATCCATTTATGCCTTTTTAAGCCTATTATGCCTCCATAAATTATTTCTCTCGCTTTTAAAGCTCAATTTCATTCAAAATTAATTTCATAATTCTTAAAATAATATATTAAGCCTTTATGAAAAATTTTGGCTCAATCAGAATCCATTTTCACTCAAATCGATCTGATTAGTAAATTTCCGATGTTATCAATTTTTTTCCACCAAATGATTCTACATCTCATTTAGAATCCAACTGAAAATTTCTGCAATTTTTAGAGACTCTTTGCTATTTTTAAAGCCCTGATCAAATCCACGGTCAATCGGTCACTATTTAAACTGAAATCATTATTTTAAATCAAAATTATTAATTTTCTCTTACTTCCTGTGTTCAAACCTTAATAAAAATACTTTCAAAACTTTTAAAATATATTCATTAGATTTCATGAATATTTTCGGGCCAATCGGAGAATATTTCTGATCTAATCCACTTTTGCTAGTTAGGTAGCATGATTTTTCGCATCGCTGAAAAATTATTTTTTTATCATATGATTTTACATCTCATTTATTATAGATTTAAAAATTATGATGATTTTTAGAACTCATTTGCTATTTTTAAATTCACATTTAAACTTTCAATCAACCGGAACACTGTTTAAAATGAAATAGTCAAATTTTCTTATTTTCGACTTTTGGAAACTTATTTGACCTTATTTTTACTCCAAATTTCAATCACAGGCTCCTGCTGATATGCTTTTTTCGATGATCAAATAAAATAATTTTCGACTCTGAAAAATACTATTCACCATCGAAAAATACTATTTTCGACTAATTCAGTATTTAGGCCATTATACTGAGGGCAAGAGTTCACTTAATTTCATTTTACTTTTTAGATTTTTAACAGTTTTAAAAATTTTTTTGTCACAAAAAATATGTCAGTCAACTTTTTCATTTTTTTGCATAGTTTGTGAATTATTTCATAATAATTCACCTTTTTTTACTTATTTAATGAATTATTTCACAATAATTCAACAAATACTCTTTATACATAATCAAATTCTTTTCTCAAAAATACTTAAATAATTTTCATAAATTTTACAAAAATTTATAGACACATTAATTCATTTTTATTGTCATTTTATGGCAAAAATTCATCAAAATACACAAATTACACTTTAATTCCCTTTAAGACACAATTTGGCCATCAAAAGAAATTTACTTTACACATGTTTTAATTCAAATTAAGCTTTCTAATAGGCATCTTTAAGGTCCTAATTCATTATTGTAAGGTCAATTCCAATTACACATGCACTTTTCTTAGTTTTTTCTATGTTACATAAAAGAAAATCATGCTAATTCAAGGGAAATAGATGAATTTAGTAGCCACTAACCTTCCTCCTTTGCTTAAACTTGCCTAAATTTTCTTTTCTTTCCCTTTGGCCTTGAAAGCTTGTCCATCACCTTAAAAACCTACCATGGCCGAATTCTTTAACATAAGAAATACTATTTTTTTTGTTCTCAAATGCTTAAATTAACTGCATAAATGGACTTTATGCACCTAAAAATACTTGTAGGTATCTTAAAACAAAATTAAAATCATGATTTTCTCTTACCTCAAATTGACATTTTAAGTTTTTCAACTTGATTTCTCTTATTTTTTTCCTCTAACTAAGGAATTGAGACTTAAATAATTATCTAGAGAGGTAGAACTTTATTTAATATGCTTGGATTGTGAGAAAAAAAGAAAAAAAAACTTGAAAGAAATGGAGAGGAAATGAGTTATGAACTACAAGAAAATGGATTTTTAACCACTAAAATTTAACGAATGGATGGAAATTCGGTCGTTAAAATATACTAACAGCAAAGGAAAATTATTCCGATCTTTAGTTATTACTTCATTTGGTTCAAAATACTTGATGTTGGAGGAGAATGTACAGTATTTAAAAATACTAATTAGTTTATAATTAAAAGATCTTATTACTCTTATATTAATTGCTTATATTAATTGTGCAGTATAATTAATATAGGTTAAAAATTATTTTTATAAAGATAATTTAAATAAAAATATATTTGATTAAAATTAATTAATTAATTTTAATTATATTAAAATATTATGTATTATAAAATAGTTTTTTTTTTATAAATAATATGTATATTGAAACTGATAGAGTATTATTTAATTGCAGCTTTAAATCCAGTGGTTGAAATATTCCAAGTCCCGTGGTTACTGCCCTGAAAAAAAAAAAAGCGGGACTTCATAATACGCCGCCAAATGGTTCTATGTTATTTTATAAAATAAAACACAAACTTACAATACCCACTCAAAACTAAAACATGAAAAAACAGCAAAAATTTGCAAACCTAAAAGATGAAAAAACAGCAAAAAAATGCAAACCCTCGCTTGGTTTATCTCCTTTCTACTTCAATTTTCTTGGTTTTGCAAGATATAGATGTAATTTTCACGATCTAGGGTGCTGTGCAATTGACGATTACAGGTATATTTATATACTGCAGGATCTTCAATTTGCTTTTTCTCATTCTCAGATACAAAGCTAATGAAGGGAGAAGATACGTTCATCGATACGATAGAGAACAATGAGGAAGTAGCGGTGATTTTTATTATTCTTCCACTCTTTTTTTTTATTTCTGATTCAATTCTCTGGCTAATTTTACCCCTAATTGATGAACTAACATAATCGTTTTTGGGATTTGATGCTTGTATGAAACCCTAACTTGGGTATTTGCATTTTTGTCCCTGTAATCGATTTCAGGAACTGGATGACATGAAGAATCGCTTGAAGGAGATAGAGGATGAAGCTGCTGCTCTGCGTGAAATGCAAACCAAAGTCAAGAAGGAGATGAGTTCTTCACAAGGTGTCCTTTTTTCCTTCAATTTTAAAATACAAATTAATGAGTGTTAAAGTAAGCTTTTTTTTTAATGAATTTTATGTTGTACAATTTGTGCAAATTGAGCATGCTTGCGACAGTAGCTATTTATAAAATTGTATGATCTATTTATAAAATTTAAAGTTACTTGACCTGGTAAGCATTTTCTTTGTGATTTATGTGACAACGCTGTACAAATAAAACACTGGTGATTCAAATTATAAAGTGGATACCTAAAGAGAGTAGTACAAGACAATGGCAAAACTAACGAACTCCAAATTTTGGTAATAGATATAAGAATGATAAATGGTTAAAGTTTGCGAGCTTTGAGATAGAGATAGGGAGAGAGCGTTGGAAATGGAGAGGGGGCGGGGAGAGGATAGAGCGTCGGAGGAGAGGATAGAGTGGAGATCGAGGAAAGAGAGGGGGAGAGTAGAAAGGAAAGGCAGGATGGGTTAAGGTGCAGATGTGTCACTTTTTACCCATTGTAATTTTTTTTTTAGTGTTATGCCACGTAGGAAGTGAGTTAGTAGCTAATGTGTAACTTTTTGCTGGCGTATACTGATATTATGCGTGTATTACATATATCGATATCTGATTTTAACAATTTCGATATAAGTGACTTTTATGTTACAAAATTAAAGTTAAGTGATTTTTTGGTTATAAATTAAAATTAAGTTACCACATCATTACAAGTGACAATCTTTAGGGATTACTGATAAAATCAACCTATAGAACAAAGCATGTCCAAGCCTGAGAGATTTTTGAGGAATGGAGTTTTGGATTGAAGATGGGATAGCCCAAGATGAAAGTCTACGTAGCAAACAATGAAACGACGATGTGTGCCGTGAGAATGAAAACAACCTAGTTTCTCTTGCTGCTCCCTCTGGGCTGCGTGGCGCCTAAGCATGCAAATTGCAGTCCAAAATTCCAGCATCTCGACACGTACGCTTCCCCTATTTACAATTCTCCTCCGCCTATCCCCTCTCTGGCTCTCTCCTGCCATTCTCTCTCCCCCTCTCCTTGTCGTCTCTCTCGCCTCATCAATCTCTCCCTCTCTCACAAACAAACTGCATTCTGCATTTCCCTATTTGCAGAATTGGGTTCCCCTTCATTTTTTATTTTGTTAATTGGATGCATATGGATTTGAATTTAGAGTTGAGGAGGAAAACCCCACCTTGGATTTTGCTTTTAAGAAGGATTAGAAGTAGGGATTGGAGTTTAAATGCATATAGATACGTAATTTTGTTGATCACTTTCATAGCATATGCTTGTTACCATGCGTCGCAAAAACCCACTAGCATTGTCAAGAGTGTATTGGATCCTGAGCCCAGTAAATCCTCGGGTGAACACCCTTGGCAAATTGGTAGCATCTTTATCAAAGACGAATTCTTGGGTAGGAAAAACGGTAGTAATGGAGAAACGGGTTGGTATCCGTTTAATGGACCGGATGGGACCTCGAAATTGGGGGAAATCGATGTTGCTTTTCTTGCTTGTTACTCGATGGGCATGTATGTTGCTGGGCATTTAGGTGACACATTGGATTTGAGGTTATTTTTGACGACTGATATGGTTGGTAGTGGGATTCTTGTGGGCTTGTTTGGTATGAGATACTTTTGGAAAGTTCATGTCTTTTGGTTCTATTTGGCTATGCAAATGCTTGCTGGGTTATTTCAGGCCACGGGTTGGCCTTCTGTTGTGGCTGTAATTGGTAATTGGTTTGGGAAAAGGAAGAGAGGATTGATAATGGGAATTTGGAATGCACATACTTCAGTTGGGAATATAAGTGGGTCTCTTCTTGCGGCTAGTGTGTTGGAGTATGGTTGGGGTTGGTCTTTTATACTTCCTGGTGCTTTGATTGCGATGGGAAGGATATTAGTTTTCTTGTTCTTGGCTGCTTATCCAGAAGATGTAGGATTTCCTTGTGCAAATGCCCCTGAAGCAAAGATAAAAACAGTCTCTAGTGATTTAGAGAGGCAAATTATACCAAAAGAAAATGCAGACCAAGTGGAAAATAATGATATTGTCAGGACCGGTTCTGCAGTTAAGAAAAGTGTGGGGCTTTTTGAAGCATGTTTGATTCCAGGGGTTATACCATTTGCTTTGTGCTTGTTTTTCTCAAAGCTTGTGGCTTATACATTTTTATACTGGCTACCATTTTATCTTAGCCAGACTGGTTAGTTTTTGTACTCTCTCAATTTTTCCCTATTAACATTTATAACTTCTTTTCTTGCCATCTTATTTGGTAAGAAGTTTGGGATTTTAATTGATGTTATGTGATGTGATGCTTATTTGATTTGCAATTTTTGAGTAATAGAATAAAAGGAACTGAATGCTGCCAAAAGTTTGCAGGTATAGAAGGCTCAAAATTTGTAAGCTTGTTGCTCTTGGATATGAAGGAAGTTTGTTGACCATAGCCTGAACATTAATTTTGCTTCCTTGGAAAACTCCCAATGCAAAGTGCTGTTTGGCATATATAGCTTGAATATTAGCGAAATCTATGATAATTATCAATTCTTTTGGAAATGCGTTATGATGAATAATGCTTAATGTTTCTATTAGAAGCAAAATCTCATGGGAAGCACTATTAAGTGTTATTTAATTGTAACTTCACCATTAATAAATAAATGTCAGATTTTGGCTAGATTATTAATTGATCAGGGGGTATATGCTAAATTTATTTCCGGCTGTCCCGGTTTAGATTCACACCTGTGGAAACTTGAGAAATGGTAAATATTTATTTCCTTGCTTATTCAGTTAGCACCTTGCACATATAATTTGTTAAATACGTGTTTTGATTGATCATTCCTTCCACCAGTGACCGGATAAGTTATAAAGGCTGTCATTTTCATCATAACTTAATCAAATGTCTGTATTGGATTTTACAAGGGGGACTGTATTTTGCAATTTCTTTTAGTCTTTAATTTTTTTTTTTAATATTTCATGGAGTAAGTTGCTTTGCTCTTTACCCCTGTATAGATTTCATTTACTATATCTGTGGACGTGCTTAGCCATTAACAATTGCAAGTTATAAGTAATTTAGTCTGTAAATGTTTTGAAAATGGTTATGTATCCTCTTCACTAAGCAATTTTTTCTTCTCCATTAGTTCTTATTGTCTCTTTCTTTATGCAGAAATTGGTGGTGATTATGTGTCTGTGAAGTCTGCTGGAAATCTATCTACTATATTCGATGTTGGGGGCATTGTCGGTGGAGTTCTTGCCGGTTATTTGTCTGATAAACTTAAAGCTCGGGCCATAACAGCAGCCAGTTTTACATATGCTTCAATTCCTTCCTTGTTCTTATATCGGTGGTATGGTAGTGTCTCAAAGACTATGAACATTATACTTATGTTGATTGCTGGCTTGTTTGTAAACGGGCCATATGCACTCATCACAACTGCAGTCTCTGCGGACCTTGGCACACACAGTTCACTCAGAGGGGATTCTCGAGCCCTGGCGACTGTGACTGCCATTATTGATGGTACTGGTTCAATTGGAGCAGCTCTTGGACCTCTTTTCACTGGGTTCCTTTCAACAATGGGATGGGATGCAGTTTTTGGGATGCTGATGGCTGGTGCTTCTTTTATCACGTCAGGTCATAGCTGAAATTACTGAGAAAACTAGTAAACAGAGGTCTTCTTCTGCCAGATGGCAAAGTCATGAAGGTATGAAATGAACTATATTGACAAACATGGACTTTATGCAGGCAGTTTGGATGATTTGTAGGATTTGAACGCATACTAACGCTATACCCTCCTTATGAAAATGATAAAATAAAGTACTCTTGAGAAATTACTGATATGATGATCGAGTGGAAAATAATATTTGAAGCCAATTTTGATTCAAATTCATTTTAATGTCATCCATCATTTGAACATACACTAGCATTGTGTTTCATTACCTGAAGTAGAATAGACTGGTTATATGTCACGTGTCAAATTTTTCCTTTTTCTTTGTTCTACATTCATTCTGTAGAGAAATAATTGCATTATGAACATAGCATTACTTGAACTCTGCTTAAGCATAGACAATGCGTACAGTTGGTTTGTCTGCATGCCTGTAGCATGATCCATAAGCTTTGGCAAGTTAATTTCTCAGACGGAGATACATTTCTAGCCTTAAGAGATTAAACCTGCATCACTCAATAAATAATTGAAAAGCAAAGGTGAAGTGGGCAAAAATATTAATGATTTTATGTTAGGAGAAGCAAGTCATTGTCCGGTAAGGTGATGTGTAATTTAATTGCTTCTTCATCTCTGCTGTAATTCTCGTTCAATCATCAGCATTATGCATCTAAGTTCTACAAATCTTCCTTCCCTTCTCCCTCCCTCGTTTCTTTTGCAGTTTTATTTGTGAAGTATTTTCTTCTGTGATTACTCAAATTCAAACTTACTTGTGTCATCTGTTTTAATTTTGCAGCTCCTGCATCCCAACCACTTTTAAATGACCAAAGCTGAAAATAAGGTAACACCTCATGAAGCTTTAGACAAATGAGATAATCAAGAACAAAGTTCTAAAATAGGCTGACTAAAATACTCAAATAAGAGCCCGTTATGTCAACAGAAAAGATATGCTCTGTAAAATTTGATGGTTATTGCCGTAGTTTGTATTATTTATTAGTCTTATCTTCTGTAATAGTGTAATATACACGTACACTATTGATGACATATGTATAGTGCATCATTTTTGGTATTAGGACCAACAAATATTGAGTGATTTTCAATAAAAATTGATGGTTGTTGCCGAAGATTGATTTCATCCATTTAGTCCATTTTCTGTGATATACATATATATTGATGATGCATATGTAGAACTCACCATTTTTGGTTATAATACTCTCGATGCAAAGTGAGGTTTTCTCGAGGACAGACTGAATCTGCTCCAATTCCTCTTACCTTGTTTCGTTTTGTGCCCAAGTACAACACGAAGAAACTCATTTCTTCTGCAGACCCAATGAGCTCTCAGGATGCATTGTCAAGTCTGCAGGAATGGTGGGAGTCTGAACAATTTATTCTCATATCAGGTTTTTTTTTGTTTGTTTATGGTTTCATATCTTGAAGCTAAAGAAGAGTATTTTCAACTTTCTGCTGAATTAAATACAAAAGTTGAGCTTCTTTTTCCTTTTGATTTATGCTTTACATGCTATTATTTTGTATGTGCAAGTTTATTAGGAACAAAATGCAAAATGGCAGTCATGATACTGTAGTTGGGCCTGGCAAAATTTTTTTGTGGATATAAATTAAATTCTGGTTGTCTATTTTTTCAATGTCCTATAACTTTTTTGATTTTTTTCCCTAGAAACGTTCAAAATGGGGTGATTTTGTCTTATACAGCAATCAATCATATAATTTTGTGTGCGTCTCTGAATTACAATGCATCATCTATACTTTAAGGCTAAATATATATTTATTTTGAAGAGTTAAAAATTAGGGGTTTTACAAAACTACCCAAAAAAAAGGGTTACACTTAAAAATATCTCTTTTTTTTTTCTTTTTAAAAATACATGTTTTAAAATTTTCATTTTTAAAAATACCCTTTTTTTAATTTAACTCAAACTCTCATTTCTTCTTCTTCTTTTTCTGTTTTTCCTTCTTCTTTCCTTTTCCTTGTTGCCGGACGGAGTACAGTTCTCGCTGGAGAAGATTCTTCTCTTTTCTTTCTATTTGTTAAGAGGGAAAAAAAGTTGAAACAGATCCTTCAGAAATCACGATTCCTTCTCACATCATTTGGAAATTATGGCCGGAGAACTTGAAGAACCCTACGGCTTTAGCTTTCAGGTATAATTATTGTTACCTGACCAATTTAACACTTGATGATCTTACTGTAAATGTGTTTCTCTATAACATGGATGCTTTTATTTTAAAGTGAACATATATGTTCTCAATTTCTTTAGTTCGGAGTTCGGAGTTCTGAGTTGGATGTTTGATTTGATATTGATGCTTTAACATCAATATTGTTATTGCTTTTGCCGTTTTGTTATTAATCTTTGGGGCATGTGATCTACTTACATTCAATGGGGTCAATGCAGTTGAACTTGAGCTGGCATGTCTCCATCCTTGCTCTGCTACGTCTAATTAATAATTATGCTACATCTGATTAATAATTATGCTTTCATTAACATATTTTTATGGTTAATGGAGCAATTGGTTGGATTTTTGACCTGAATTATGGTAAGTTTTTACGTATCAGCCCCAAAATTCTAATATGATTTATCAGTGATTAAAAATGATTTATCAGTGTTATTGCATTAATCTGTTGCCATTTTCTAATTAGCATCGCTTATTCTTCCTGGACGTATTCAATAATGATCAAGTCAGTGAGTAATATGCTCTGGTTTAATAAGTTTATCTTGTCATTTATCAATAAGAACTGATTGTGAATGCATGATTGTCATATCTGTTTTCGAACAGAATTAGTTCATACAAGTCTATGATAATTCTGTAATTATCTTTAGTTATATTTGCATTTCATTCTTTCTGTATTTGTTGATGATGGATTTAGTTAAACATTTATTCTACTAGGTTGGAAGATATTAAACTTTCTAATTAATCTTTTGTCATCTCAAATCATTCAGTTTGGTGTACGGATGAGCTGAGGTGCTTCATTATTATCTGTGACTGTCTTGTAGGTTTAATTAAATCTTAGCTTTAGAGAAATGGTTTAAGTTTAGTTGTGATGTTGGATTGTTTGTGGTATTATGTTTCTATCGTTTTATTTCTTCTGTTACATTCTTGGCTTCTTATGGTATCTTGAGGAAGTGTCATTAAGTAATATCCAACATAAAATGTAAAGCATTAGTTTCTATTTTGCTGTTATTTTTTGTTAGTTGTTCCTATGAGAATCATACCTCATTCTCCTTTATGTGATCTTCCTCTCTTCCACTAGTATATCTCTTTTTTCAATAATAATTGCTAGCTGAGTTTCATAAATTTTTGGTTGCAGCTTCTGTGGGTAGCTATGGAGCTTATTTAGCTGATGGATCTGAGTACAGGTGAGTGAACTTGTTGTTTATGACACAGCGTAAGCTGCGTAATGTGCTTTGAAGAATATGTAATTATCAGAATTCCTAGTTTTGTACTACCTCTTAAACACAACATATTATGGCCGGGATGATCCTTTTCTGCATTTATCACTGGGCTATGTTTTATAATGTACGGGGACAACCCTAAGCTCAATTTGCTTAAATTTATTGCACTTAGAAGTGAAACTATTAGTTATGTGTTAGGTTTAATTCCAACAAAAAGATGATTGAATAATAATTCTGGGTAAAATTCCAGAATTGGAATTAGTAGTAGAGTTTTATAGAAAGAAGAAGAAGATTAGAACAGGATAGAGCAGAAAAAAGAGAGAGAGAGAAGAAGAGAAAATCAGGAGAATTGCCTTTTTGATTTCATAATGATTAGTGGTCCCCCCCAAAGGACTAGTACAAATAGGCATGAGCTAACTAATTCTGCTGAGGTACCAAAACAGCCAAAATGGCGTGTGCTCCCTATTAAAAAAAGAAACTAAAGTAATTCTGAAATTCCTCCTAACAGCCAAATAACTAACTTAACTAACTTTTTTTGCAATTTACACCTTTACCCTCCGGATATACCTAACAATACCCTCCCCTTTTGCACATTCTTGTCCCCAAGAATGAAAAAAATTTGGAAATTGTTGCTTGATGAAGGCACTGTCTTCCCATGTGGCATCTATAGTTGGAAGGTGTTGCCATTTGATGAGAAGTTGTGGAATGTGGGAGTCATTAATCAGAGTTGTTCTTGTGTTAAGGACTTTTTCTGGTAGAATAATGAACTCAGACTCAGTGTGTGGAGGGAGAGTGACCTGTACTGGATGATTGGGTTCCACCCTCTTCTTGAGCAGGGAGACGTGGAAGACAGGATATATTTTGCAGTTGGAAGGGAGTTCCAACTTGTAAGCTATCTTCCCAACTCTTTGTAACACCCAAAATGGCCCATAGTATCTAGCAGCGAACTTGAGAGACCTTCTTAAGGCTAAGGTAGTCTGGCGATAGGGCTGAATTTTAAGATAAACCTAGTCACCTACAGAGAATTCCCTCTCCGTTCTTCCCCTATCAGCATACTGCTTCATCTTGTTCTGAGAATGCACCAAACGATCCCTTAGGTAGGTTGTCAAATCGTCTCTTGCTTTTAGGAAGTCCTCCACTGTTGCTACTGAACTGAGTTCGGTTGGCAGATTTGGTAGAGTAGGAGCGTAGCCATAAACAGCCTAGAAAGGACTCATGTTGATTGCTGAGTGGTAACTGGTATTGTACCAGTACTCTGCCAGGCTAAGCCACTTGAACCAGTGGGTGGGATGGTGGAAAGTCATGCACCGTAGGTAGGTTTCAAGGCACCGATTCAGCCTTTCTGTCTAGCCATCAGTTTGGGAGTGGTAGGCTGAACTAAAATGCAATTTGGTGCCCAAAAGCTTCATCAGCTCTCTCCAAAATCCTCCTGTAAATAACTTATCCCGATCCGTAACAATTGAGTTAGGCATCCCATGTAGCTTAAAGATCTGATCCAGGAATAGTTGAGCAACTTCAGCAGCAGTGAAGGGGTGTTTGAGGGCAAGAAAATGGCTCATTTTAGAAAACCTGTCAACTATTACTAGAATAGTATATCTGCCAGCCGAGTTAGGAAGCTTCTCAATGAAATCCATGGAGATATCTCTCCAAATTTGGGAAGGGGTTGGTAAGGGTTGAAGAAGTCCCGGGTATGACACTGATTCAGACTTGCATCTCTTGCAAACATCACACTGTGCTACCCATTTCACTACTTTCCTTTGCATTCCAGGCCAATAAAAAGTCTGCTGTAACCGTTGGAGTGTGCCTCTAACTCCTAAGTGGCCACCAGTGGGAGAATCATGGCAAGTTGCAAGAAGCTGTTGCCTAAGGGAGGTAGAACAGCCAATATACAGTCGGCCCTTGTACTTAACCAGTCCCTTGGAGAGAGAGTAATTAGGAAGATCCTGGGGTGTGATAGATAAAGTGGTAATCAGCCCTTGAAGGACATTGTCTCCTTCATAAGAATTGACAACTTCAGTGAGCCAACTAGGAGTGTATGTTGAGAGAGTGAGGTGCTGTATGGAAGCCCCTTCATGCTGTCTAGACAGAGCGTCGGCCACTCTATTTTCGGTCCCCTTTTTGTAGAGAATGGTGTAGTCCAACCCAAGCAACTTAGAGATCCCTTTCTACTGGATATAGTTATGAAGCCTCTGCTCCAATAGGTGCTTTATGCTTTCATGGTCAGTTTTGATGATGAAACTGGACCCTTCCAAATAATGCTTCCATTTTGTCACAGCAAGTATGATGGCCATTAACTCCCTCTCATAGGCAGACAATTGTTGGTTTCGAGGGCTCAATGGCTTGGATATGTAGGCTAAAGGTCTCCCTTTTTGCATTAGAACAGCCCCCAAACCAGTGTTACTAGCATCACACTCTAAAACAAAAGGCTCCTTGAAGTCGGGTAGTGTTAGTAGTGGTGCTTGGGTCATTAGCTTCTTTAGTTCTTCAAATGCTGTTTGGGCAGCAGAGGTCCAAAGGAATTGATCCTTTTTAAGTAAATCAGTGAGGGGTTTGCAAATGACTCCATATCCAGCAATAAATCTTCTGTAGTAACCCGTTAACCCCAAAAATCCCCTTAAGGACTTCAGGTTTTTAGGAGTAGGCCATTGGAGCATGGCTGTAACCTTGCTAGGGTCAGTAGAGATTCCTTTAGACGATATCACATGCCCTAAGTAATTCACCTTGTCTCTGCTAAATTCACACTTGGACTCTTTAGCAAATAGCTGATATTCCTGCAGCTTCTTGAAGACTAGCTGTAGGTGTTTGATATGGAGCTCCAAGGTGGGACTGTAAACTAGGATATCATCAAAGAAAACCAACACAAACTTCCTGAGATAAGGCTGGAAGATGTGGTTCATGAGTGACTGGAAGGTTGCCGGGGCATTGGTTAGGTCAAAGGGCATAACCCGAAATTCATAATGCCCTGAGTGAGTCTTAAAGGCAGTCTTGAATGTATCCCCCCTCCACATTCTGATTTGGTGGTAACCAGACCTCAAATCTATCTTGGAGAAATAGGTTGCCCCATGTAACTCATCTAGGAGATCCTCTATGATTGGAATAGGAAACTTGTCTTTGATGGTATGCTGGTTGAGCTTTCTATAGTCAACACAAAATCTCCAAGTGCCATCCTTCTTCTTGACCAGCAAAACAGGAGAGGCATAGGGGCTAGTGCTAGGCTGGATGATGTTGTTCTCCAACATTTCGGCTACCAGTCTTTCAATTTCAGTTTTCTGTTGGTGTGAATACCTGTAGGGTCTGATATTCACTGGTTCAGTGTTAGGTTTGAGTGGGATTTTGTGGTCATGTGATCTAGGAGGGGGTAAGGATGTAGGGACTTGAAAAACAGCCTGGTGTTGCTTTAACAACCTTGAAATTTCAGTAGGAATGGCACTCTCTTCCTGCTGCACCTCCTCCTTAATTCCAAGCTTTAAACTGATGAGAAACAGCTTAGTAGTGAGACCCTTCTAGCCTTGTTGAACTGCCTTGGTGAGACTTTTGGCTGTAATCGCCTTGAGGGACAATTGTTCGATCATTCCTTTAATTCTGAAGGGTTTGCCGTCCTTCTTGATGGTTAGTTCATTGGCATCATAGTCAAGAGTTACTGGAGAGTGACACTTCATCCAATTGGACCCTAGTATGATGTCATACTCTCCTAGTTCCAAGGGCCTCATATCAAACTCGAACTTGCTGCCTTGCATTAACCAGCTCACCTCGTTGCATTTGACTGCTACCTTGACCCTTCGTCCATCTGCCACTGTGACAGTAGCAGGAGGCACTGTGGTGAATAAGAGTTTGAGACTCTTAGCCATCTTAGAGTCCACAAAGCAGTGAGTACTTCCATTGTCAATTAGGATCATCATAGGCTTTCCATTGAGTTGCCCTTTAACCTTAATCGTGTAATAATTGAGTCCCCCTTCAAGAGCTTTCAAGGACAGTGTTATATGCTCTTCAGAATGCTCTTACACTATAGGCGGTTCTTCCTCTTCAACTTCCTGCCAATCCTCATCTCCAGATTCATCACCTTCAGTGACTTGTACTGCCCTCAATCTTCTCGGATTGCATTG